>JARFXV010001421.1:0-7500 GCA_031761425.1 Cosmopolites sordidus
TGTACGTTTAGTATTACGTATGTAAGTATGTACGTATGTACGTATGTAAGTATGTACGTATGTACGTATGTAAGTTGTACGTAGTACGTATGTACGTATGTACGTATGTAACGTATGTACGTATGTACGTATGTACGTATGTACGTATGTACGTACTGTACGTAAGTACGTATGTACGTATGTACGTATGTAAGTATGTACGTATGTACGTATGTCGATGTAAGTATGTACGTATGTACGTATGTACGTATGTAAGTATGTACGTATGTACGTATGACGTATGTACGTATGTACGTATGTATGTATGTAAGGTTATGTATGTATGTAAGTATGTATTGAAGTATGTATGTATGTATGTATGTATGTATTAGTATTATGTATGTAAGTATGTATGTATGTATGTATGTATGTATGTATGTATGTAGTATGTATGTATGTATGTAAGTATGTAAGTATGTATGTATGTATGTAAGTATGTATGTATTAATATAATATATATATATATATATATATAATATCTATATATATATATATATGCTTCCTAAAGCTCCAACCCTCCGTCCACGTCGCAGGAAGCGAACAACGGCTGAATCGGAGCGTTTATTTCGGGAACAGATGGTTAACAGCGCTGCGAGGCAGAAAAAACCCAGGTCGCGTCTGCAGTGGCAACCACCGGCAACCTGGTCGGCGTCTGTTCACCCGTTGCACGTTAAACATTCACTGCCATACACTTATTTTAATAACTATAAGTTTCAGTAGCGGTTTTTCCAAGTTTTAAGTGAAATATCACAACAATTTGGCGACCACTGGCAACCTGGTCGGCCCTCAGTTCACCCAGAGGGGGCGGCTGTAACCACGCTCCAGGAACTAACAATCCCTGGTTCTAAACTCCCAGTGGAAACACTGGACCTCTAAGCTTACAAGCAACCATGACTCGTGCAAGTAATAACAGGGATACTCCAAGTGGTAACCAATCCACCCGTCGACAGACGGCAACCAGCCTACTCGAATTCTGGGGAATCTGGACTGTCACGATTGAGTTAACCCCAATTCCTTGTCCTTGATTTTTCAGTTCTTTTTCCATTCCCTATGACTTTGTCCAGGACCAGGTTGAAGAGGAGTGGGTACAACCCATCTCCTAAGCGTACTCCGGTTTTAATCAGGAAGGGTTCGGAAATTATCCCATAAATTTCACTTTAGAGGTTATGTCGGTCAGTATCTGCTTGATCAATCGTAGTGTTTTGGGATCGAGTCTTTGTTCTTCTAGGATGTTGAACAGAGATTTTCAGTCGATGCAGTCGTATGCTTCTTGAAGTCCACGAACGTGTAGATGATTGGGATGTTCCTGATAGCTTTGTATTTCAGTATTGTTTTTAAGTTAAATATTTGTTCAGTGCATGAGCGACCAGGCATAAGCCTGCCCTGGTACTCGCCAATTTTGTAATAGTTGTTCTTGTGTTCCCTGGAAAAGGCATGCCGAGAAAATTATGTAAGTGACTTGTAGTAAGGAGATTCCTCTGTAGTTGTTCATATCTATTCTGTCACCCTTCTAGTGCAGCGGGTGGATAAGAGCACATTTCCATTCATCTGGTAATTTTCCTGTTTGCCAAATGTTCGTGATAATTAGCGTGACTTCCTGTAGTGAATTTGGTCCGAGGTTTTTCAATAGTTCCACGGTGATACCATCTTCACCGGATGTCCCTGTTATTCTTTAGTTTGCGTATGTGCCTGTGAATTTCTTTCTGCGTTAGTGGTGGTGATTCTGAGTGGGTATAGATACAATTTTCTTTGGGGATATTGAATTGATTGTCGCGTTCGGGCAATTGAGAAGATCAGAGAAATAGTTTGCCAGTTTCTGAGAATTCTCCTGATTGGTTAGCGGTAATCCCTCATTCCGCTTTCGAAAGCAAAGATTTTGTGGTGTGTATCCACGGATTTCCGTTGCGAAAGTCCTATAAAAGTATCTCGTGTTATAATTGCGAAAATCTCCTCTATAGAGTCTAGTTGTTCGTTCATGTACTTCCTCTTAGTTTGCCTGATAACCTTTGGGGTTTGTTTTCTAGTCACGTCAAAAAGCTGTTGACTTTCTGGGGTTTTTTTTTTGTGTTGTACTCCTGAAATGCTCGTTTGCGTCGCTGCAATGCACTTTCGCATTCCGAGTCCCACCAAGGGTGATTTGTGTCAATTTCAATAGGATCAATTCCTGTGCTTTTTGTGTAATTTTTCCCATGTATTTGCCTGTTTCTTTTCCCATTCCTCTGTTATGTTGGGATTCCTTGATCTGTTTTCGTGTCGAATTTCTGTAGATGTGCTTTCTTCTGAAGAATTCTCCTTGGGATGAACTTGACTTTGATTCGTGTTAGGTAGTGGTCTAAGTCAATGTTCGCGCCCCTGCGAACTTGGACAGCTTAGATCTCTCTTTGTTGTGGGTATGAGATCGCAACGTGGTCTATCTGGAATTCTCCAATCTGTTGTATAAGCGACTCTCCATGTCTTCCGTTTTCGTGGAGATTTTCTTAAAGGATGTTGACTGTCAAGTTCTGAAGTTAGGTTGTGAAGTTTTCCTGGTTGGATCAGCGTGTTGATGTTGAAGGTGCCAATGTATGTAAGTGTTTTGTGTGGAAATTTGCCGGAAAGCTCCGACTTTGAAAAGCTCCGAAACTGATTTCTGTTCTTCAAAACTGATTGAATTTATCCAAAAGATAATTCCAGTACTATATCCAATGTTTCTAATAAACTCGAAGAGATTTACCATTAAACACCAAATCACTTTTTTTGAACTTCTCGACGCACGTATCGCTAACCATGTTAGCATCATCAGGAGATGATTTAATCTAGATTAGATAATGTAGATTAGATTTAATCTGAATCTAAGCTTAAATCATCCCCTGATGATGCTAAAAATGGTTAGCGAAACGTGCATCGAGAAGTTCAAAAAAAGTGATTTGGTGTTTAGTGGTAAATCTCTTCAAGTTTAGTGTTTCACACCAAAGGTTCCAATAGAAGAATTGCATGTTTCTAATTACTTAATCGACGATTACTCGTAGAAGATCCTCTATTTTGGTACTATTTGAGTTGAAGGTACTTCCAAAAAAAAATTCATCTTTTTCGTCCTGGTACAACTCGTAAACATGTTCTCTTAGATATAGCTCCATCGCTGTAACATTTTCTTAACATTTTTTGAATAAATCAACATAAGAAATATCGTTTTTTAGACAAAATATACTGCAAAAATGTTTAACAATTACAAAAGATACTATAATATCTAACTTAACAAGAGAAATGTTGTGAAACTTCTGTTAGATATCAAAGACAGACATACCAATTTAAAAACAAATCGTTGTTTCAGATAAGTACAGCGCGCAAAAATTTTGAACACAAAAATCACCTTACCTTTGAATCACAGTAATACGAGGTATGTAAATAAAGTAATGAGTCTGATATCGTAGTGTTCTATCTGGCAACACTTTTCCTTTTTCTCTTTGGATGGAAGACATGCCAACATCTTATGCTTTTTCAGTATGAGTTTAAATCCTCTAGAGTCACTTGATGGTTCGTAGCAATTATTTTCGTGACCGGATTTTTCTTGTGTCTTCTGAACATGAGTGACAACAATTTCAAGCAATGGGCGCTATCAAGTTTTGTTTCAGACTTTGAAAGGCTGACTTGAAACTTGAAAAAGCTGTTTCTGTGTAAACACTGTTTTAAGGCAATTCAGTCGACTCGACTGAAGACCAAACTCGCAGCGGAAGGCCTTCAACTACAAGAAGTAATGAAAATGTCTACAGAATCCGGGATCTTCTGCGTTCTGATTATCGGTTGATCGCAGAATGATCGGGAAAAAGTTGAATTTAAACTCACACAACCGTTCATAAGATTTTATCAATGAATTGGGGTTTGGTTCGAAGCGAAAATGGTTCGCAAGATAAAAGGACAAAGGTAGGGAAACATGTGTGAACTTTTTGGGGGAGCATTGAGAAATTTCCCTCATTTTCCGGACCATCATTCTCGGTATTACTAGTATGAGTCTTGGATTTTTTATTACGACCTGGAAATGAAGGCTAGAGCCAGAAATAGCACACTCGAATAGCACACTAGCCAAAAGCGAGAATGATCAGATCAAAGATGAAAAAAAGCTGATTTGCTTTTTTAGACTGCGGTTATCGCGACAATGCGCTTAGCCACACAGCTATTTCATGATTTTTTGGCGAGTAAAAATGTCAGTGCGGCCTCGTAGCATTCTTATACCCACACTTGAGTCCTTGTGACTTTTTCTTTTTCTCAAGATTGAAAATTTACTTAAAAAGACACCATTTTGAAACATTAGAGAATATTGAAAAGGCCAGTTAAAGAATCAAACTCCACAAGACAACTACTCTGAAACAGACATTGCAAAATTATAAATTTAATCCAATAAAAAAATCATAAAAATCAGTTACTTATTTACATACCGCGTATAAATATTCAAGGCATTTAACGACGAAAATAAAAAGGAAATCTGGAAAAAATACTATAATCTAATATTACTGCTCAAAAACATACTTTGAAAAAGTCCCATGTCGCTCCATGCATAAGTGTTCCGTACTCAACTTCGGTTTGAGATGCCCAAATCTTCTGGAGAATTGATCGGGGCTACCATTCGTTCAACAGTCCAAAAAGGCGGCCAAATTAGCAGTATAACTCGATATTATAATCAAAGTGAAAAACCACCAGCACGCTCCAACAATTCTGCCTGATATTGACCTAGGCGATATATCTCCTCCTAAAATTAAATGACCAATAATAGATATTATCACTAAACACCAAATCACTGATTTAATGTTATATTAAGTGATAAGTCTCTTGGAGTTTAGATAATGTTATGTTGATATTTTTATAATGGAAGGCATTTTTGACAGAAATGTCACTTTATTATTAAGGTAGTTTCAGCTTGAAACCTCGTTTCGACAGATTTTACCCATTTATTTGCCACAGATTTAAGAATAACGTTTACTAATAAATTTTGAAGTTTTAAATTTATTGACCGTTTAGAACGCGAGATATTTAATAACAAAGCAATTTTCAGGGTCACTTTCCATTTAAAGCATGTCAAACTTCTTTTGCACCCAACTCTTTTCTGTTGTATTAAAAATCTCTCGACAAAATTTTAAAAAAAATGGGACAGTGAAGAGAAATGATTTTAAAATAAATTAAAAAAAAGTGAGCACTTTGTCGTTTTTTACGAGATATAATAATTAAAAAATAGTAATTTTACAATTTCAACACGCTATTTTTATGGTTAACAGTGATCTGGCAGTGCTATGCATACAGCTGTCTCCAGTAGTGTAGAGTAAAAAGATATTAAGTTAATTAAGAGATTATATTAAAGAGAAATTTATATTAATACGAACTTACTTAGACGATTTTTTATCTCCTTCATGTACTTTACCTGTCATAACTTGAGTAACACAAGAACAATTTTTACATCTAACCCACAGTTTGGAATTGAGGCCCAATTTTTTTCTTTTTCGAAATTTTCTAGGCATAAAACTTGTTAACATTTTAAACATTTAAAAATTTTTCCAAATTCTAATAACTCTATGGTACGTCTTCCTTCTCCGAAGTTAGAATTGACACTTTCATTTTTTTTTTTATTTGTATTAGATTTAGCTCTTTTTCTTTTGCTTTCTGCTGAGCAGAAACTAAATATATATGGGCCATATAATTGGCCATGTCGAATGACGGTGGTACAGGACAGCGACAGACAACGGTGCGAGACGGTTCGTCTATCCTCGGGTAAGTACCAGGTCTGTTCAAAAATAGTGATGAAGTAGGCTCGTGGAGAAAGATATTAAAAACAAAAGAAAATACACCCGCACTCCACGTTCGGGCTTTGTCGTTCCCTCATCCGCCATCAAAAGCACCAGCAAGCATCTCCTAAGGCCAGTTTCTGGCCTTAAGCCGTCATCTTGGGCTCAAGCTGCACACCTGGTCATGGCTTTAGTCGTTCCTTCATCCGCTCTTCTGGGGACGAGCTGCTTGCTTGAGGTGTTGGACTGGGGACGAGCCGCACCCACCCCTTCAATGGAAGGGCATATGTTTCGCCTCTCGATGTTCAGGCTCATCAGGGTACTGACATATGCTCTCTTGTCAAGAATAGGGAGACCCTATCCACAGTCAAACACCCATGCTTTCGCCGACTTCCCGTCAGATGGCATATATAATGTAAGACTTCTGTAATGTAAGACTTCTTTGGACATCGTCCAAGGAGACAACAGTAGTTGAGTGTCACATACACCCAACCGCTGGGGTTGGGAACACACAACAACCTGCGTCTCCGCCCAAATGAACATTTTGTTAGGTGCTTGACTGGGGACGAACCCCAGTAGTTGAGATTACTAGTAGTTGACAACACTCTACTCCAAGTCGTACATACAATATATAATATATATATATATATATTTATATATATATATATATATATATATATATATATATAATATATATATATATACACACACACACACAGTTATTAAGCCAGAATGTCTATATGCTGCAGAAACACTCATTTTGAATAGAAAGAGGGACATCGAGGACATTGAAAAGAAGGAAAGAAAAATCATAAGAAAAATCCTAGGCCCCAAACAAATAAATAGCACAACATACCGACTTCGAGAAAACCAAGAAATCAAACAATACACAGATATACATAGCGATATGACAAAAGAAGACTTAAGTTTTACGGACAGATCAAACGGATGAATCCGAGTAGGCTAACTAGACAATTAGTCGAATTTTAGAAATAATTAAATGGATTGCGGCAATTAAAGAGGACCTAAGATCAGCAAATATTACACAAAGTGAAATTGAGGATAGAGGCTGTTTCAGACACAAGGTTAGCGTTTGGAAGGTTGTCCAGAGAGAAAAAGTAGGAAAACTGGAACAACTTGGTCTGACGAAAGGAAAAAAGCTGATAGCGAAAGAATGAAATTAGTATGGGCGCAAAGGAAGGCTAACAACAAACCCCTCTAATTGTACTTCGCGTGGTCTACCAGGGCCCATACGTGAATAATAATAATAATAATAATATTATATATCATCATCATCATCATCATCAGCCCGCATCGATCCACTGCAGGATGAAGGCCTCTTCAGCATGCTTCCAACCTTCACGGTCCTGGGCTTTCCTCTGCCACTCGGGTCCAATATACTTAACGATGTCATCAGTCCATCGTGCTTTCGGTCTTCTTCGCGGACGTTTGCGATCAAGCGGTATCCACTCCAGGATTGCCTTGGTTCATCTGTCGTCCCATCGCCTCGCTATATGGCCTGCCCATCTCCATTTCAACTGTTTTACTCTTCCAATGATGTCACAGACTTTTGTTTGTTCCCTGATCCATGCGCAGGACTTTCTGTCTCGTCTTGTAATGCCAAGCATACATCTTTCCATTCCCCTCTGTGCCACCCGAAGTTTTTGAATTGATTGCGATGTGAGTGTCCAGTTTCACTTCCGAATGTCAT
>JARFXV010001421.1:12500-67500 GCA_031761425.1 Cosmopolites sordidus
TTTCTCCTATTGTTTTGGACCTGTAGCATTTTGAAATCACTGCCAACACCGTGATTTTCATTTAGCAGATGAACACATTTCGCTAACCATGTTAGCATCATCGAGAGATGATTTAATATGAATGGAATAGGTCCTTTATTCCGGTTCATGATTTTCGTACTGTTCTCTATTTGAAGTTCTTAGCCAACTTATTTATGAGTAAATTTGAAACCTAAGCGAAAGATGAATTCAATTATGTTTCGAAGGTATGGTTAAAATATGTGGATAACATTTTCGCAATTTTCGATTGAAAAAATGAAAACTTAAATGATTTTATTAAGAACTTAAATAGTAAACCCAAATCATGATATTCACGCATAGTTTGCCATTTCTGGATATTTCAGCTAGTAGAAACAAAAATAGATTAGATTTTGATTTTTTTTTAACGTAGCGTATAGAATCGTAGCTTCCAAAATAAATGGCTAGTTTAAATTTTATGATATGTTAATCCATTTTGTTTTAAACAAAGATAAATATAACAAAGAATTAAAATTAATTAGGGAGGTATCCGAAGTGAAAGTTATAATAAGAACATTGTAGATAAATTAATTAGAAAACATAAATTTAGAAAATTATTGAAAGAATCCTCGACTTTTCAAATGGATCAGAACAAAAATAAATTCACGGTAATACCGTTTGATGCGCACTTAATACGAGTTAGACAAAATTTTCAAAAAAGTGGACATTAAGGTTGTGTACAAACCATATAACAAATTAAGACAAGCCCTGGGTAATCTAAAGGATAAAGTAGATCAACATGAAAAATCGGAGATTTACGAAATTAGCTGTCAAGATTGTGATCGAAGGTATACTGGGCAAACAAAAAGATCCATATTAACGAGATATAAAGAACACATTGTCCACATTAGATATGAGAAAAATGAAAAATCTTGTGTTGCCCAACATATAATCGAACATGACCACAATATACATATTAGTTATTTAAGACTTTAAGAAAATTTAAGACTTAAGACATTTTTAGAGCTTTGGATGCATATGAAAGCATTCAAATAAAAAAATGTAAGAAAATCATGAACCGGGAAAAAGGACCTATTCCATTCAGTCAACGTTTTCAATTATTAATGAAACGCTCAGTAAACATCACGGGTCATGATTTTTATACGCTTCATTAGGTAGGGTTATCATATAAATAGAACACAGTTTAGTTTTAGAATTAGATTAAAACATCTCCCGATGATGCTAACATGGTTAGCGAAACGTGCGCCGAGAAGCTTAAAAAAGTGATTTGGTATTTAGTGGTAAATTTCTTCAAATTTAGTATTTCACACCGAAGGTTCCAATAGAAGAATTGATATGTAAGCTATAATTAAAATTGTTTCCGATTAAGTAAACTTCTTTCATGCTCTTTTATTATTTTCTCTAAAAAATTTTTGCTGCTGCTATTTTTCCTTTGTACTATTAACAAATTCTCCAAAACTCATGTATTTTAAAGGCTACTTTTACATTGTTTTTATATAAACATTTTTAGATTTTTTCAGGCGGTTTGGACCAAAATATTTTATTGTTTTGAATAAATAGTCCTTTTCATTGTTTTGTGGGTATGTTTAGTAGATTTAAAAACAATTCTAAATGACCAAAGAGACCTGAAAAAATCGCCTTTATTGAATGTTTACAGGCAAGAAATAACATCTGAGTCGCATCGCATAACATCATATACGCATTTAAATATCGAGTATATTTATATCTAACGAAGCTACAGTGCTAAGAAAGTGCATAAATATTAACAATAAAGTGGACATTTTGACAAAATCATCTTTCATTAAACATTTGTGGTGAATTTCCATTAAGTATAAGCTTGATATGTTTACCTTGTTGCATGAAAGCGGCTAACGAAAACCACAATGAATTCAACAAACTAAAATCGTTAGCCATCGTACCACCGCTGTTCATATGTAGATGCGGCGGATGTCGTACGGGTTCGTCCATATGATGGAGAATTCTCCATTCATAAGGTGAGAATCTAGATACCACGAATAAAACGATGCTTACTCCAACAAATGCAAAAGCGACGCTAATCTGAAAAAAAAAACAATAAAGTTATGAACTGTACAATAAACAGAAATAATACAATCTAGACATACCCATATTTCTTGTGATAATGGATTTAGAAAGCTAAATACTCCCGGCTTCTGCTTCATTGGTTTCTTAATCATTATGGATATACCCAGTGACATAAATGGTTTGCTGAAGTCGATGACTCGTTCTCTTGCTGATGTAATAGTGATGGGTGCTATAGCCATGTCTGCTTCCTAATGTAGTAGTGCATATTTCAATACATGTGGAACTAATAACACATTTTACAAAATATCTTACATTTCGTACTAATTCTCCAACCATGCCGTCCCAGCCTCCCTTTACTTCATTGTTTTCAGATCCGTATTTTCCATCTTTTACTATTCTCAGTTCATCTAAAATGAAATAAGGATACAGTGTTTAAAAAAAATATAGAGGATTATGAAAAGTATTAACAAAATGACTGTTCCAAAACCCATATCTCGTTGGATTATAAGAAAATGTTTCAAGGCTGCTCCAATGACAGTGTAAACACAGTGTGCCAGTGAAAACAATACATATATGCATATAGTTTGAAGTAAATAAAACAACAAACATATACTTACATGAAATTTAATATCTATATATTCATCGGAAAAATTACGACATATTTATAAAGTTCTTAACTTTAAATGAAATGGTTAAATTAATTTCGTTCCTCTGCGCTAAATCTAAAACCATTAAAGAAGAAATCTTCGGCTTTTTCTTTTAAATATATCCACTACTTCATCTGCATGAATTTCTATTCCATAGTGAATGTTCATGAGAGCCAAACCATTAAGTCTGTTTTCACTTGTAGTGTTTCGTAAATAGTTTTTCAGTCTCCTTAGGCTCGAGAAAGACCTTTCTGGGGTAGCAGTGGATACAGGAATGGTAGCCAAGATTTGTGGTAATGTGTAAATATTAGGATAAAGGTTTTTATCGCACATATCTAGGCATTCCAAACTAGATTTCGGGGTAGGCGATATACTTGTCAAAAATAATAATTCAAATAAATTCAATAAGTCAAATGTAATAATTTAACTCTCTTCACTCCTCGTATTTTTTCGGTATAATATTAGGTAATATTTGGCTTATTTCGGGGGGGGGGGGTTGAACCCCCAAAACCCCCCCTTGGCTACGCCCGTGGTTGTGTTGACTGGATAACATGTGGAGCCATCCTATTTGAACCACATCTCTACCAGATCAATATCATTCCAATTTGAACTTAAACAATCATTGATCATCGCTCTGTACTGATTCCCATTAATAATAATAATCGTCTTTTAATAATAATAATTTGGAAATGCATCAATACATAGAATAAGTGTATTGCATAGATAGCATAAGGCGGCGTAGTTTAGCAAATGCTACTCTTACACGCAACCGCCGAACGCTTTTCATTATAAAGGTCTTAGAGTAGGAAAAACAAACAAAACAACGACCTAACCAAGTTACAATTCTAACAGAAAAAAAAAAATTCTGAAGCGAAAGAAACGATCATTTAGGACTACAATAAGAAAAACTACGCTGGAAAAGCGAAGTCTTATGCCGGGGAACTGATAAAACTGAGACCTGCCTGATGCTCACACTGTGAATTTCACCACGAAAAACCAATTTGGCCCTCAAGTATGCCGGCTCAGAACATATTATTAGTTTATGCAGGAAAACGAGATAGTAATATTTCATAAATAATTCAATATTTAGCCAGGCTAATTCTTTATACTTATGTGAGACATGATCAAACTTCCTAATTCCACAAATGAATCTGACTAGATTATTTTGTGCTGTCTGTAACTCATGCTTAGTAAAACAATCTATACAAGGATAATATACCATCCTACAATAGCTGAAGATTGGTAAAATTAACACTTCGCAAAGTGTTTTCCTCAATTTAAAGTTAATTAGATACCGATTAGCATACAATGTTCTGATTTTAAGATAGATTTTCAATAACATATTCTTTACATGGCTGGTAAACCTCAACCTTTCGTCAATTGTAAGTCCCAATATCTTTGCTTCTGAAGAGAACTGCAAATCATGAGCACCGATGTTAATCTTTAGTACATTTCTGATACGATTTCTAACATTATTGGAACAAAATAATACAACACTTGATTTACTTTCATTTATTGATGAAGTTGTGTGATTGAAGTTGTGATCGGCGGAATATGCACAAATACTGCGAATATCCTTCCAGATCCGGTCTAAGTGGAGAAAAAAAATGAACAAGTTGGGTATTAGCAGCAAAGGATTGAAGAACTGAATAATTGATACAGGAAGGGAGATCAGCCGTGTATGTTAGAAATAACAATGGTCCGAAGACAGACCCCTGCAGTACGCCAGACTGAATCAGCTGAAATTTAGAACGGTACCCCTCCAACTCCGTACATTGACTCCTACCATGCAAGTATGATTGAAAGAAATGCTGAACATTAGTGGAAAAACCAAAATAATTCAATTTCGCACACAAAAGTGCATGATTTATCTAATCAAAGGCTTTTGAGTAATCTATAGAAACCAAAGCTACTGCCATTCCCCTGTCCAAACTGTTCATCAAAGAATCAGTCAAATTTAACAAAGCTGTGTTTGTACTATGCGAGGCTCGAAACCCTGACTGTCTAGCGGGGAGTATTCTAGCGTTATCCAGAAAACTGGTCATTTGACATTTTACAACTCGCTCTAGTATTTTTGACATTATGGGCAATAGGCTTATTGATCTTAAGTCTGAGGGGGCAAGTGGGCGAGTAACTTTGGGAATCGGAACAACGACAGCCTGGCGCCATTTTATTGGAAAGTAATTACTTTCCAAACACTTATTAACTATATGTACTATATGTAGTAGGACAACCAATAACAAACATATTTTTATCATAGACAATGTAATGCCGTCAACCCCAGAAGCGTTTGCTTTAATACCTTTCATTATATCTGAAATGGTCGCAGGCCCAACACGTGTAAAATCAAAGGTAGGCTTATCTACATCCAACCTATTACTGTAATAGAAGTTTAAAATGCTTTGGTTAACATTTGCAGTATGAAAAACAGACATAAAGTAGTCGTTAATCAAAGATGGATCGTGAATGCCTGATGGAAGTTCAGACGTAGACGACTTCTTAATATTCAGTGTTGCAATCTCGGACCAAAGTTTTCTTGAATCTTTATTTTGTTCAAGATAAGCCAGATAAGCTTTTTTTTCTTCGAATCGAAGAGAGAGTCAAATTACGAATATCCTGATAGTACCTATATTTCTCCGGGGACGGACTTAGTCTGTAACTAGTATATGCTCTCCTTCTTTCCTTAATCATCTCTTTAATAGGGTAAGTCAGTCAAGGCGCCCTGGGCTTACTTACACGTACTGACTTAAAAGGAGCATGAATATTGAACAACGAAATTATTTTATTTACACTTTATCGTCTATAGAATTAATATTATTCATCTGAGCTAAATTACTTGATAATAACTCCGACAGGAACAGATCTACATCAAAATCGGCAAAATTTCGAAAAGTTATTACGTTCTGCTTAAATATACGATTTAGAATCTCCAATTCTCAAGTGATCATTTTATGAGCAGTAATATTTGGAGCATCCAACACAAGCATTTCACTAAACAGCTCAGGGGTATTTGTAAAAATAGGATCCAACAGAGTTGATGAAGTACTAGTAATCCTAGTAGGCTGTCTAACGATTTCACTAAGGCCGTAAAACTCTAAACAACGCGTCAGTAAATTATTTTCTAATAGAAGATTGACATTTACATCACCAAGAATGACAACGTTTTAATGTTCAGTTAAAATCAACGGAAGAATATGTTCTAAAACCTTAATCCCCTCAGGCAGACTCTGCGAAGGCGGTCGATATAAAACACCTAAAATAAATCGAAAACCATGTAATGTCAATTTAAGCCATAAGAACTCCAAAGCCGATGAACTAAATTGAGTAAAATCCAACACTTCTGCCAAGTGAAAGGACTTTATATAGAATCCAATGCCAACCCCCCCCCCCCCCCCCCCCCATCCCTAGATCGTCTATCCGCACGAAAAAATGAATAATTATCAATGTGAACAAGTTCCTGGGAACATCATCGGCAAGCCAAGTCTCAGTCACGCCAAACACATCAACAGAATCAGCCCGCAACATGTCAACAAATCCATCAAAATCACTCATCAAAGAACCAACATTTAAAGAGCATATTCTAATAGAATTCCTATAGAATTTAGCCATAATCAATTCTGCTTTGTAAGTAAGTTAAAAAAGTTTGATATACAGGACAATTTCGATCTCTGACGCTATGGTTTGCTGGAAGTTTAGTTTTAGCGTTATTATTATTAATAACACAATTATTGCATAAATAAACATCCGAATTACAATTTTTAGAATCGTATTTTGAGAACACTTAAAACAAATAGCATCGTTTTACTATCCTTCTGGAAAAGACCAAAGCAGGCACATTTAAAACATTGGATAACATTTAATTAATCGCATAGTTCGTATTTTTTCCAACCTAACCAAACATGACCTAGTTGAATTAAATATTTTCTAACTTCTGGAGAAACTTCAATTATAACATTATACACATTTCTTATAGGTAAATTACCTAATTCATTTAATGTCATTTATAGAAGAAAAACTGCTCAAGTCGTTAAGAGAGCAAATAATCCCTCGACAATAGCACTATTGTCAGAAAATTCATCATCGAGAATAACATTTTTTATTTTTAATCTCGGATTATGTTTTTGCGCAGGATTAACATTTAGTTTACTGCCAAGCTTAGTATCTAATGAATTTTTCAACTTATTCAAATTATCCGAATCCTTACAGTAAACAGCTACGATTTATTATTTGATAATACGCGAAAATTACGCTTTATTATTTGATAAATTTAAGCTAAACTCGAAGAGATTTACCACTAAACACCATATCACTTTTTTAAACTTCTCGACACACGTTTCGCCAACCATGTTAGCATAATCAGGAGATGATTTCACATATTTGTACTACAAAATTAATGGAAAATAATTAATAGACCTAGATCAGAAAACTATGTTTATTCAGCTTTACAAACCACATCAACAATAAAAAAGTTCTGCTTAGAGGCGAATAAAATGAATCCAAATATTAACCAATCCTCGGATAAAAGTGGGTCTGTCGAAACTTTAATGCGCCTTTCTATTCATAACTTTAATAGCGTGGAACAAAAATGGGTCAAGGTCTAGCGCAACAACAAAGTTGTAGCGTGTTCGAGGTGTAAATGTAGGCTATTGCATTGGTTTTGGACTTGGAGAACAGTAAATGTTCAACGTTTTGTAGTTGCTTTCCATATTGTTCGATTAAAGGTCGTCGGTGGATATTTTTACAATCAATCATTTTGTTTTCACTATGAAATATTTAATTAAAATCGACTTTACGATAAAAGAGTAATTTTAAAGCATTCGCTGTTTTTTTAGGTTATCGATTATCTTATCTATTTGTCTATGTTATCGGTTATCGATTATCTTATCTATAGACATTTGTCTATGTAATTGATAAATGTGTAAACATACTAAAAAAATAGAAAGTAGTTTATTGTCCGTAGAAATTCACTTTATTAGACCTGCACCAAAATACAGACGGCAAGAGTGAAAAATGAAGAAATAATCAAAATTATGAAAACAGAAACAAATAAACGATGGGGTATGAATCACGCCTTTTTTTCATGATATTTGTGACAGTTTGGGTTTAGCTGTTGTGTAACGCCGACTTACAAGTTTTATTATCGATAAATATACGCTAAAAGAATGCAATAAAAGTGCTATAATTTATATTAAGAAAAAAACAGTTGAGTTATTGCAACTCAACCTAAATTTTGACGAAAATATCATAAGTGCGGCGCCTCATCAAACGACAATTTATCATTAATTCAAGCAATTTCAAGAATTCGGACCAGTTGAGATAGGTCTGTATTATAAGTCCAAAAACAGTGTGAAATGGTGAAAATATTGCGTCAATAGAGTAAAGTGTGTATGACATACCAAAAACGTGGATTCGACGACGTGGACTATTAGTCTCACTATTCCCTATTAGTCTGCTGTTATTTTTTACTTCAATTCCTTACTAAATGTCCAAGATTCACCTCCGTAAATCAGGATAAGTCGTAGAATATTTTTACATATATTAACTTTGATGTTCTTTCTTACTTACTTAGTAAAACAGATTTTAGGACGTTAGTCATTATTACACCCTGTTTATGAAATGCGGTTATTAATGTCTATTCCTAAATGTCCTATTAAGATAGGGTTATTAAATAAGAGCTATAGATTTTTAATTTGAAATAAAAACAAAACGGTATAAGATATCAATATTTTTTTTTTAATTTTAAATATTGGTTTATTAATTGAAATTTAAATATAATTTCATGTAAATGACCAACAATTTCATGTTTAAAAAATTCTATTCTGGAGTACCAATTTTTTATCACTTTGTCACGTATGGTAAATCGGCATTTATTTCACCAGTGACACGAATAATGTTGGTTTTAAGGTCATTAAATATTTGTGGTTGATTGGTGTAAACATAACATAACCCGAAACAAAAAAAATCAGTGAAGTAATATCGCATGCTCTTGGTGGCCAGGTAACATCAGCATTTGAGATTATACAGTCATTGATTTTTTGTCTGAATACATTGATTTGGCGCGAGATGTATGGCATGTTGCACCATCTTAACGAAACCACATGCCAACCAAATCAAAATCATGCTAGAAAAATCACTAATCATGTTCCTATGGCAGTCTCCATTGATAGTAACTGCATTTCCATTTTCAAATAACTACAGTCCAATTACACTTCCGTAAAGATGCACCAAATTGGTAATTTATGTGGATGTAAAGGTGTTTCAAGTACAGCATGTGGGTTTCTTCACTCAAAATGCGACAATTTTCCTTATTTACGAAGCCATTTTAAACGAAAATGAGCTACATCGCTGAAGATGATTTTTTTCATGAAATAATTGACCTGTTTCAAGTTACTCTAAAGCCTAATCGGAAAAACATTTCCATTACCCTCTGTGCACTCTGTCTGCACACTCTCCAAAAACTGATTGTGATGTGAGTGTCCATGTTTCACTCATGTATATCAAAAATGGGCAGGCTGCAGGCTATATATATACACACATATGTAACATATGTGCGGCACAGAGGGTAATGGAAAGGTTTTACTGATTAGGCTTTAGAGCAACTTGAAACAAGTCAATTATTTCTAGAAAAAAATCATCTTCGGCGATGTAGCTCATTTTCGTTTAAATGGTTTAATAAATAAGGAAAATTTTCGCATTAGGAGTGAAGAAACCCACATGCTGTACTTGAAATACCTTTACATCCACATAAATTACCAATTTGGTGTGGCTTATGGTCTGGAGGTGTAATTGGACTGTAGTTATTTGAAAATGGAAATACAGTTACTATCAATGGAGAATGCCACAGAAACATGAATAGTGATTTTTTTGGCATGATCTAAATGATTTTGATTTGGTTGGCATGTGGTTTCGTTAAAATGGTGCAACATGCCATACATCTCGTGTATTCAGACAAAATCAATGTATTCAGACAAAAAATCAATGACTGTATAATCTCAAATGCTGATGTTACCTGGCCACCAAGAGCATGCGATATTACTTCATTGAATTTTTTTGTTTATGGTTATGTGAAATCATTTACACCAATCAACCACAAATATTTAATGACCTTAACACCAACATTATTCGTGTCACTGGTAAAATAAATGCCGATTTACTATACGTAGCAAATGACCTGACTCTAATTCTGGTTTATTTTTAAGCCAAATGATTCCCCAGCCCTTTGCAGCTCTTGGATGAAGGAATGGCAAAGCACGACATGGAGCACGGGCGATTCTTTTCTCCACCGGCCCAGTTCACTATTTTTTGATCATATATATATATATATATATATATATATATATATATATATATATATATATATATATATATATATATATATATATATAATAACTATATATTATATACTATATGGATAACTATATATATATATATATATATATATATATATATATATATATATATATATATATATATATATATATATATATATATATATATATCTACAGACTCTAATTCTGGTTTATTTTTAAGCCAAATGATTCCCCAGCCCTTTGCAGCTCTTGTACGTGTCTTTGCAACTCCTCTGGGTCTTATGAAAGAAGAACGATATCATCTGCGAATCTAAGTTGATTAAAGTATGCACCATTAAGCCTTATTCCATCCTATTCCCAATCCAGATTACGCAACACTTCTTCCAGGCAGGCTGAGAAAAGAAGAAGCGATATTGCGTCACCCTGCCGTACGCCCCGCTCTACATTTATTCCAACCTCAAGATCGTCAAGGTAGACTGTCGCTGTAGCTTCATCATATATCGATCCTAGTAGATTTATATAGGCTTTTTCTATACCTCGATTAAGCAATGCATCCATTAAGTCCCGCTTTGAGATTGAATCAAATGCCTTTTCATAATCGATAAAAGCCAAGCACAGTGGCATAGTGTATTTGTTGTGATTTTCTATGCTCTGCTGTAGGACCTGGATGTGATCCATTGTACTGAATCCACTTCTGAATCCTGCTTGCTCTCTTGGTTGTACGTCATTATGTTTTGTTGTATTCTTTTGGATATTATCTTGGTGAAAAGTTTATACACCACTGATAGGAGGCTTATTGGACGGTAGTTATTTAACTCTTCCTGTGCTCCTTTCATATGTAAAAGAATCACTTCTGCATTTTTTCCATAAGCTGGGTACTTCTTGTTGCTTGAGACATTTTGAGTTTAATTTTGCTAGTGTTTTATGTCAAATCCGACCACCAGCTTTTAACTTTTCCACAGTTATACTATCATTTCCTGGAGTCTTGTCATTTTTCATCGAGTCTATAGCCTTTGTCACTTCCTCTACGAGGATATCCGGCACTTGTTCTTTAGAGGGCATAGCTGTTTTTGCTTGATTCTGGTCCTCATATAACTTTGAATAAAATCTTCGGACAACCTCTAACATTTCCGTCCGTTCCCTGCGCAGATTATACCATCCTCACACATTAAGGAAAACATTCGTGTCCTTTTCTTTCTTAGCTTCTGCTTAGCTTTGTTAATTCCCCTGTTTTTTTCCAGAGTTTATATATATATATATATATATATATATATATATATATATATATATATATATATATATATATATATATATATATATATATATATTGTGAACTGGACCAGTGGAGAAAAGTATTCAAAAACTAAGGAAGTTCACCCGTGCTCCACGTCGTGCTTTGCCACTCTCCCATCCGCCATCCGAAGCGCCAGCAAGCGTCTCCCAAGACCGGTTTCTGGCTTTAAGCCTTAATCAGTTTGGCTCAAGCTGGACCCCTGAAAAGCGGAGGAACGAGCGACTATAGTCATGACCATTTAAATTGCCCATGTCGAATGGAGGCTGCTATCAGATGCAGCCACGCCATCCTGCGGTAACCAGTCGCAACAGTCAGACTATGCGAAACCATTCGTGACCCGTCTATCCTCGGGTAAGTACCAGGTATGATGGAAAATTGTGAACTGGGACCATGGAGAAAAGTATTAAAAAGCTAAGGAAGTTCACCCGTGCTCCACTTCGTGCTTTGCCATTCCCCCATCCGCCATCCAAAGCGCCAGCAAGCGTCTCCCAAGACCGGTTTCTGGCTTTAAGCCTTAATCAGTTGGGCTTAAGCTGGATACCTGAAAAGCGGATGAACGAACAACTATAGCCATGATCAAAAATTAGTACTCCAGAATATAATTTTTTTAAAATGAAATTCTTAGTCATTTACATGAAATTATATTTAAATTTGAATTAATAAACCAATATTTAAAATTAAAAAAAAAATAATATTGATATCTTATACCGTTTTGTTTTTATTCCAAATTAATCATCAATAGCTTATATAATATAACCCTATATTAATAGGACTTTTAGGAATGGACATTAATAACCGCATTTCATAACCAGGGCGCAATAATGCCTAACGTCCTAAAATCTGTTTTCTTTAGTAAGTAAGAAAGAACATCAAAGTTAATATATGCAAAAATATTCTACGACCTATCCTGATTTACGGAAGTGAATCTTGGACATTTAGTAAGAAACTGAAGTCAAAAATAACAGCAGACTAATAGGGAATACTGAGACTAATAGTCCACGTCGTCGAATCCACGTTTTTGGTATCTCATACACACTTTACTCTATGGGGGCAATATTTTCACCGTTTCACACTGTTTTTGGACTTATAATACAGACCTATTTCAACTGGTCCGAATTCTTGAAATTGCTTGAATTAATGATAAATTGTCGTTTGATGAGGCGCCGCACTTATGATATTTTCGTCAAAATTTACGTTGAGTTGCAATAATTCAACTGCTTTTTTCTTAATATAACTTATAGCACTTTCACTGCATTCTCTTAGCGTATATTTATCGATAATAAAACTTGCAAGTCGTCATTACACAACAGCTAAATCCAAACTGTCATAAATATCATGAAAAAAGGCGTGATTCTTACCCCACCCTTTATTTGTTTCTGTTTTCATAATTTAGATTATTTCTTCATTTTTCACTATATGCCCTGTGTATTTTCGTGCAGGTCTAATAAAGTCCATTTCTACGGACAATAAACTACTTTCTATTGTTTTAGTATGTTTACACATTTATCAATAACATAGACAAATGTCTATAGATAAGATGATCGATAACCGATAACACAGACAAATAGATAAGATAATCGATAACCTAAAAAAACAGCGAATGCTTTAAAATTACTCTTTTATCGTAAAGTATTATATATATATATATATATATATATATATATATATATATATATATATATATATATATATATATATATATATATTTATAGAAATATTACAGAAATCTTTCACCCTTCTCCACGTCGTGCCACCGATCGCCATCGCCCAACTGCCACCATGCGCCATTAGGTATCTCTCGGGACCGCTTTCTAGCCTTTCAGCCGTCATCAGCCGAGCTCCAGATGAACGCAAGAAAAGCAGTTGGGAGAGACGATAAGGGCCAGGCCATGTCAACTGGCCATTTTAACGGCGAGTCGTAATAGCACACAACTCACGCCATCATACGGCGAATGCTCGTAGCAGTCATGACTTCTTGTAATATTCTGCCTAAAACCTCAGGTATACTGTTGCTGGCAGTGTTGATGAAGATCCAAATTTATTAATTCGTCGCCATTCGCAAGAAGTTGGCGATTAGGTGTATCATAAAATTTACGCAGAGCTTTATAAGTTTGGCGCATAGAATACTGATTTCGATAATAAATTTCGGCAATTTGCAAACGCTGCTCTGATGTTAAACATGATGACTTTGCTATACTGAGTAATATTGACACTTGAGGCGCGCAAACTCATAGTTCGTTTGACAGCGACCCCCATCGAAATTCGAGCAAACTAAAACAATTAATATTTGCTAAATGTGCTTTTTCACATATTTGTTTATTAAGCTTTTCGATTGGTGATTTAATAACATTGCAATTTGTTTCCTCTAATATATATATATATATATATATATATATATATATATATATATATATATATATATATATATATATATATATATATATATGTATGTTTTCCGCTTCAACTGAAGAGTCCAACTGACCTGCTTTTTTTAGCTCACCCATTTCTTCTGTTTCAAGGGCTTCTCTGATTGTTCGGACCTTGTTATTCTCCTATTTAGTCTATCGTAAACCGACCTACTCAAACCGTTATCTAAATGCTAACTTACATCATCATCCATCCCAATTAAATTCAGTAGTCAAAACTTTAGTTACGAGATCTCTAAGATTATCGGATAAGGAACATCGGCAAACAGAACTTAATTCGCTAGAAATGGTACTAATTCAAAACGGGTATGACATGCTTCAAATAAAAAGGCATATTAATAAAGTTCAGGCAACTGGTTACACTAACCAATCCACTAGAAAATTGTCCCAAAATCCCAAAGTTTGTCTGCCATACATAAGGGAGCTACTGATAAAATTTGCCACGTATTCAGATCCCGTAATATCCAAACGACATTTATAACAGAAAGAAATATATCCAGTTTCCTTACACCAGTGAAGGATAATATTCCACAAGAGTCACATGGTGTCTATGAGATTCTTTATTCTGGCTGCTCCCCTTCCCTGCTCTAGCTCCGGCAAAACTAACAGACGTATCCAAAATCGCATATTCGAGCATTATCTCTCCGTCCAAAAATCGAATCTCGTTCTCTCGTCCAAAAATCGGAAGCGAGCGTTCTACCCACAATCTTACATATTAATGCAGAGGTCGCGCCGACCCCGTTCTTTTCTAGTTGTGAACTCTGGGGAGTAGGCAGATTGACGCCTCGGAGTAAATCAACTAGATTCTCTTGGTACTGACTTCAAAGTGGAAGCCGAAACTTCGAGATGTTACAAATCTAAAACGCGGTTCTACCCGAGAACCTAGTAATCATCATTCAGCCATCGTCGATTCACTGCAGGATCGTGCGGTCCTGAGCTTTTATATATATATATATATATATATATATATATATATATATATATATATATATATATATATATATATATATATATATATATATATATATATATATATATATAAAATAAAATTTATTTAATAAATAAACCACGTTAAAGCCGATTAAAAAGATGCTTCGAAACTTTTATATTACCAGCTAGCTTTTCATAACATTATTGGCGTGGAACAAAATTGGGTCAAGGTCTAGCGGAGCCCTTGCAATGGCCAAGTTATGGCGTGCACGAAGTGTAAATGTAAAGTATCACAATCATTTCGTTTCCTTTTTGAAATATTTAATTGGAATCGACGTTTCGATCGTATTAAAATTAATTTTAAAGGTTTCTATATCCAGCGATTTTAGGTTATAGATTTTCTATTTAATATTTTGTCCTTACAGACGATTTCCGATAACTTCTCAACTTAATTCTCCGATTTTTTTACTACTTTTGACATTTATTTATGAAAACAGTAATACAAACTTAATCTTTGAATAATCTCCTTCGCTTTCTGTACAATTTTGTCACCTTTCAGGCAACCATCGAATCCCAGATGAAAAAAACTTGATGGTTTTAATGTAATAAAGTCATTAAGGTTTTTGTCAACTTTCTCGAGGGATGTCAAGCGGCTTTCAACTAAGTAATGTTGCAGGGATCGGGAGAGATGAAAATCCGAAGGGACCAACTTTCGAGAATATGCCAGATGCGAAATATTCTCCCAACTCAACTTCTTGATCATTTCCATAGCCATTTTTGCTGTATGTGACGGTGCGTTGTTCTGAAACAAAATAGCTGCCCTTCTTTCGTTGTCAGTATGAGGTTTTTCTCCGCCAGAACATCAGTATGACGTATTAGTTGGTGCTGATAACGATCAGCAATGATAGTTTGATGAAATTAGAGCGCAACTCATAATATAACGAGTCTTTCAAATCGAACCGTTTTTTTTAATTATTGAATAAAACACAGATATCTAGTCTCATTTTAAAAATGTAATGTATGCCATTTATAAAAATAGAGTCGTACACAATACCAACTATCGAATCGAATCGAATTGTTTAAAAATTTCGAGAAACTAATTCGGTGGAAAAAAAATAGACCAATATATAATCGTAGTGGTCGTTTATGAAAGCATGTTGATTTAGCACGTAAAAGTGTTGAAGACCCAGAAATGTCCATTAGTCGACGTTCACAAAAATTTGGATTCAGTGAATTCACAACATGGCGTATTTGACGATAGGATTTAGCTCTGAAGGCATATAATAGTGATGAACTTATCAGTGATTTTTAGGCCACTGGTATACCGGCGACCGGTTGACAAGTCGCCGTTTCTTTAAAAGTAACTGCGGTCGCCATTTCATTATGTGAAGGACACACTGGAGTACGAAGCAGTAGGAGCGTGGGAGGTGGGAACACGTCCGGCACGTCATCAACGTCAAAACGTCAACGGAAAAAAGAGAAGAGATTCAGTGAATTCACAACATGGCGTAGTTGACGATAGGATTTAGCTCTGAAGGCATATAATAGTGATGAGCTTATCAGTGATTTTTAGGCCACTGGTATACCGGCGACCGGTTGACAAGTCGCCGTTTCTTTTAAAAGTAACTGCGGTCGCCATTTCATTATGTGAAGGACACACTGGAGTACGAAGCAGTAGGAGCGTGGGAGATGGGAACACGTCCGGCACGTCATCAACGTCAAAACGTCAACGGGAAAAAGAGAAGCAACTACGCGATATAAGTATATGCCCGTATAGCCAAACTTTCATCAATTGAGAACAATAAGCAGATGCACGTTATAAGCATACACCCGTCGTCTGCACGCTATAAGCAGATGCACGTTATAAGCAAATTTTCATCGAGTACGCACTATAAGCAAATGCACATAATAAGAGAAAACATGGCGACTACGTGTTTTAAGCAGATGCACGTTATAAACATATATAAATCTACTACTCGCTTTAAGCAGATATGCGTTATAAGAAAACATACGTCATCTGCACGCTATAAGCAGATGCACGTTATAAGCAAATTTTCATCGAGTACACGCTATAAGCAAATGCCTTAATAAGAGAAAACACGGCGACTACGTGTTTTAAGCAGATGCACGTTAAAAGCATGTATACATCTACTACTCGCTTTAAGCAGATACGCGTTATAAGAAAACATACGTCATCTGCACGCTATAAGCAGATGCACGTTATAAGCAAATTTTCATCGAGTACACGCTATAAGCAAATGCCTTAATAAGAGAAAACACGGTGTCTACGTGTTTTTATCAGATGCACGTTATAAACATATATACATCTACTACTCGCTTTAAGCAGATACACGTTGTAAGAAAACATACGTCATCTGCACGCTATAAGCAGATGCACGTTATAAGCAAATTTTCATCGAGTACGCGCGGTAAGCAAATGCACGTAATAAGAAAAAACATGGCGACTACGTGTTTTAAGCAGATGCACGTTATAAACATATAAACATCTACTACTCGCTTTAAGCAGATGCGCGTTATAAGAAAACATACGTCATCTGCACGCTATAAGCAGATGCACGTTATAAGCAAATTTTCATCGAGTACGCGCTATAAGCAAATGCACGTAATAAGAGAAAACACGGCGACTACGTGTTTTAAGCAGATGCACGTTAAAAAGCATGTATACATCCACTACTCGCTTTAAACAGATAGACGTTATAAGAAACATATATACATCCAGCACTCGCTTTAAGCAGACACACTTTATAAGAAAACACACGTCATCTGCACGCTATAAGCAGATGCACGTTAGAAGCACATTTTTCATCGAGTAGGCGCTATAAGCAAATGCACTATATATTAGTGATGACGGCAGTTACTGTTAAAAGAAACGGTTACTTATGTCAGCCGGGCGCCGGTGAACCGGAAAAACAGTTTGTACTGTGAACGGATTTTGCGAAAATAGTATGTTAATAAATAAACTAAATCAATAAACTGAATCAATTTTAATACTCAAACTAGTTAAAATACAAAATCGCAAGACGCACACCACACACGACCACAACCGGTGATTATTAATAATATCGGCGAAGTATTATTGAGTGGGCGACAGAAAAATAAATATTAACCCGGCGACCGAGTACGTGATTCCCGGGTTCCCCCCAATTCAAAACGTTGTACATTTATCAATTGGACCAAAGAACAAACAGATGATTTTTCTCAAAAAATCATCTTCTCAGATAAAGCACATTTTGAAATTAGTGGCTATGTTAATAAACAAAATTGCTGCATTTGCGGTGAAGAAAATCTAAATCCAAAATCACTTTCTATTACTTTCAGAATGCTGCCGGAATGCTGAAACTGTAACTGCGAATGGTGTTCAATATTGTAAATATTGGTCTGGAGGATATGTGGTACCAAAAAGATGTCATTACACCTCACTCTGCTAATGAAACAATTGATTCATTGAGAGAAAAATTTCGTTGACGAGCTATTGCAAAAAACAGTGATGTTAATAGGCCACCAAGATCATATGATTTGACACCATTGGACTATTTTCTTTGGGACCATAAAATGGTAATGAGACAAAACAAAATGGTAGTGAGACACTTGCCCCACCCGGCATAATAAAAAATTGATAGTATTCACATTTTAGTTAGTCAGCATATTTTATAAAGGATCTTTAAATCTAACGATAAAAATGGAAAGGTTACAAATGTTTAAAAGTTACAGTTACAAATGATTAAAAATTTAATGGTGGTCCCAGTCCAAAATCAATTCAATATTATACATTTCACATTTCACGCATGCTATAACGCCACTGCAAGTACTGCACTAGGCCTTGGCCTAATTTTATCCTACGCGATCAAATTTGTAAATAAAAGGGAGTATTAGTGTCGATCGGCTTTATAACCAAGTTTAGGTTGGTGAAATCCTCATGTCTAGCGACTTTCAACAAAAAATTTGCATTGTGCATAAATCTTTTGAAATGTATGACTTTTTTGCAGTGCTTGTTGCTTTTTAAACAATAATACTTTTGTTATTGTATTGATGGAAAAGTTCGTCCCGTTGTTGGGACTAGATAGAATTGCATAGCAAAATTAAAGTGACATCTGCTTATGTATGTTGTTGGACAAAAAGTATTTCACAGAATACTTACGAAAAAATTGTGTTATTTGGTTTTAAAAATTTTGTTAAACATTAGAAATAGCAGAAAATGAGAAGCATGTCGACATATTATTTTCATTTATTTCCAAAAAGGCAAGAATACTTCGCAAATAAAGAAGAAAGATATATGTGAATGATCGAACAACTCCTGGGATCAGAAAAATTATTGGAGTCAAGCAGTCCACAATATCGATTATATCAACTTGGAATAGTTAGCAAGGTTGATGTACAGCATGTAGCATGAATTTGCGGAGAAAATTTGATAGACCGTATTTCTGTTTGCAATTCTCTATAGAAGCACAACGAAATATATGCATTTTTAAAGCGGATGGTTACAGGTGATAAAAAATGGATTGTGTATAATAATATTAAGCGTAAGAGATATGCTATAAGTGCGGAGATGCCCCTACAACTAACGCAAAAAAGGGAAACGTTTATGATAAGATGTTACCTAAAAAGCAGACCAATTCGAATAAATACGTGATTTCGTGTTCTGTGGTAAATCTCTTCGAGTTTAGTTACATTAATAATTGAAGAACTTGAATGAAGGAAATAGTTTCATTTTTCTTACATCTTTCAATTTAAATGTTCATTTATTTAAATGTGTTTTTATTTGGTTCAATTTAGTACCATACTGTGCTGTTTCTTGATTATAAGCAAATCTCAAAAATCATCTCTCCAATAACTTCAACACGACGATATCTTTCAAAAAAAGTCAAGGCACAAAATGAATTTGGTTCTTTCAAATTTCAAACATCAATGTTATTGAGGCAAGAGGACGAATTGGCAAAACTACATTTTTTAACCTATAAGAAATACGGGAATTAATGGAAACGGCTCATTGATAACAAATTTTGTACATCTAATTGGATTTGCCGATGGTATCAGCATAACAGCAAGAACACTGGGAGTGTTGTCAAATTTTGCTAAAGTGTTGCTATATAATCGCGGGTATATCCAGCAATTAAGAGTATTCTTTCAATTAGACAGCATGGTTTTGTAGAGGACAGGTCTACGGTAACTAATTTGGTATCGTTCACTCAGTCAACTATTGCCTTAAATGCTCGACAGCGTGTCGGTGTAATTTGCACGGACATATCTAATATATTTGATAGAACTGATTATGCTATACTTTTGAGTAAGGCTCAACAGTTTGAAATGGGTGGTAAATTATGCAACCTCACTAATCTCCAATATTATGTAAACTATAATAACTATCAGTCATTCATATATAATGCAAATATGGAGGTACCCAGAATTCCAATCTTGACCCGCTGTTGTTTCTGATGTACCGGATGAACTCACCGGGCTTTTGGATTGCGAAAGTCTCACGTTTGCACATAATTTTAGACTTTTTAAAATTGTCAACAACATCCAGGATTGTAGGGGACTGCAGAGAAATTTGGAAAAATTGAATGATTGGTGTGAGTTGAATGGGCTTCAATTAAATATTAAGAAGTGCAAAGTAGTAACATTTTCTAATAAGTTAAATAACTTTAAGTTTAATTACTCCACAAATGCCTGTATTCTAGAACAAGTCCCAAATTTTAAAGAATTAGGAATAACTTTCGATATATAGCTTTCTTTTGGGAATCACATACATAATGTAGTGAATAGTTCTTTTAAATCGCTCTTAAATGCTCTAAAGAGTTATATGCTTATGTTAGATCTAAAATTGAGTATGGTTCTGTGGTGTGGAGCCCATATTACAAAAACCATAAGCAACATTTGGAGGATGTACCACGGCGATGTTTAATCCTTTGACGTTTCCCGGGAAGAGACTTTGATCATCATCAATTGCTGATTATCAATAATTTTGAATCATTGGAGTTATCATCTCAGAAGATGTTATCATTCTGAGAATTTTTTATATAAATTATTGCATAATAAAATTGATAGTCCATCATTGCTCGCTCAGTTGAGCTTTATGATAACGAGGGTGGAGTCTAGACATTCATTGCCATTTTATTTGAATCTGGCTTTGAACAATGTTTCCATTAAATCACCATTATACTCTATGTGCTCTATTTTTAATAATATTTCAACGGATTGTGATATAAATAATAGTTCATTGCACCACATTTTAACGTGTGTACGTGATTACTACATTACGTGATTACTTAATACCGTTTTTTTTGTGTAACTTTATTTTCAGTATAGACAATTACTTTCAACCTAATTAATTTATTTATCACTTCATTTTCTCTTTTAATTTTTTTCCTAGTATGTTATTTTGTTCAATATTGTAGAGATTAGTGTAAATATTATTATATTTTGTAATTGATTACATTAGATATTAGTAATTAGCTCTGTAATTGAATTATCCTGTTGGGCTAAAAAGCATTATTATTCTGCTCATCCTTACTGTAGAATCTCAGCTCATGCTGGCCGATATTCCAATGCCAAGATGAAAAAGTAATTCAGCTCCTCTCACCCTAGCATAATATTTTACGAACAATGTGACGCGTCTGTAAGAGCACGGCACGCTGTCCCATTATGTTAATCGATCTCGAGATACCGAGGCTCTCGAGGTTCTTTGAAAATCCCTTACTTATCAGGCGTTCGGCGAATATAACGAAGGCCACTACATCTACCTTACTCAGTTTCCACTGGTTCTTCAAGACGTATGCCAGATTTTCATACTTAGCATTAGAAGCAAGGGCCGGGCAACCGCCAATAAGGTGCTCAATTGTTTCCCCCAAAGTAGCGCATTTCCTGCACTTATCGACTACGTCCAAATGCAGTATGTGGTTTTCATAGTTTTTTGTTCTTGTTAACCTATCTTGAATAGATATCGCGAAACCTTCTGTTTCTGGGTACAAGAGTCCATCAGCCACTTCAGAGACAATTGTTCGTCAATGGTATCATCTTCGAGTGACTTAGGAAACCTTCCGTGCAATGTTTGTCATTTCCATTCTCGAACGCAATCCGTGAGTGTTGTCTGCTATCAATACGATTATGTTTATTTAGGTTCCGTGGGGTGAAAATTCCGTGGTATTTCATTAACGTACTGTTTGAATCAATGAAGTATTTTCTCGTTCTATTTTCTTGATTGAGACAGAGATTTTTTACGTTTACAAGGCCTCTACCCTTTCTCCTCTAAACTTTCTTAGGATGTATAGTCTTTTCGTAGATGAGTTTGGATGCAGGCATCGGAACTTTGTTAATATTCGGCGTGTCAAACTATTAAGTTCATTAAGGTCAGTTTCTGACCATTTAACAATGCCAAAAGAATATGTCAGAGTTGGCACTGCCCAACCGTTGATCGCTCTAATGAGGTTTCCACAGTTCAGTTTGGTGTTTAAAAGGTTTGTAAGTCTCTTTTGGTATAGAGTGGAAAAGTCCTTCTTTAACTGGTTATGATCAAGTTTATGCTTTTGGGGTATTCCTAAATATTTGTAGGATTCTTCTGGTGCTAGTTTATTGCATGTTACAAAGTGTTGAATGTTGACTCTGAACCTTTCCCTTCATCTGTATACTAATGGTAGAGCATTTGTCCAGTCCGAATGACATTCTGATATCCCTACTGAATGTTTCAACCGTTTTTATCAATGAGTTTAATTTTTCTCTAGTTTCTCCATATAATTTAAGGTCATCCATATATAGTAGATGAGAGAGCTTTCTTGAATTCCTCATGTTAACTTTATATCCAATATTGCTGTTGTTGAGTAGTGTGGACAAAGGGTTCAAATAGCAGAACCAAATTGGAGAAAGGGAATCTCCCTGAAAAATTCCCCTCTCGATATTTGTAGCAGCAATACATTGTTGGCCGACAAAAAGATTCGTTTTCCACTTCCCCATCAGGCACTTTAAAGAATTAATAATATGGGGGCTAATTTTATAGAAATTCAGAACCTCAACCAGCCAATCGTGAGGGACACTATCGAATGCTTTCTTATAGTCTATATAGCACATATTTAAGTTGCGTTTTCTTTTTCGCGCTTGCTCAAGAACTACAGCATCGATCGTCAATTGTTCCTTGCAGCCCATACTTGCTCTTATACATCCTTTCTGTTCTTCTTCAAAAATGTTGTTTTTATCACAATGTTGGTAGATTTTTTCATTGAGTAGGGCTGTGAACAGTTTATATAACACTGACAGACATGTGATTGGTCTGTAGTTATTGGGTTGCTTAACGACCCCTTTTTTGAACAGTAGGTATGTATTGCCCTCCATTAGAAAGTTAGGGAAAGTGTCTGGATTTATTAAAACCTCTTTAAATGCATTTGGAAGTACGGAATAGGCGGCTGTAAAGCTTTTAATCCAAAAGTTATGCAATCCATCTAGTCCAGGCGCCTTCCAGTTGTGAGTCTTCCTGACAGCAGTGCAAATGTCAATCTCTGTGAAATCGTTAGACTTCATATCTGGGAGAGCATTTGTCTGTTCTTGAATGGTTTTAACCCAAGGAACCACTTTTTCGTAGCCGTCTGATTTTTTCCAAGCCGATCTCCAATATTCCGCAAAGGAAGACACATCGATATTCTTAAGTTCTGACTTGCTGTTACCTTCTGCTTCGAGTTCTCTATAAAATTTCTTTTGGCTATTTGCAAATACTGAATTTTGATGTTTTCGCTTTTCTAGTTCATTATATCTTGCTAGCCTGGCTCCTTTCGATTTAGCTTTTTGCTTAAACCGATCTTTTAGATGCAACAATTTTTCTGTCAGGTTTGAATCATCGAAGTCAATACCAGATTTATTGGCAATTATTTTTGCTTTTCTCGCTACTTTATTTGTAATAGGCACGCATTACATCAATATTCATTTCGCGTGTCCATCTGATACGTGGAGTGCGTTCGGTCCTAGTGACAGCCCTCCTTATTAGGGGCGAGCCAGCAAGTACCGGGGTATTTTGATCTTCTACTCCATTATTAATTTCCGCTCTCTGTTGATTTTGTAGTAAAGTCTTTGGTGTTGCTAGACTTAGATGATCTAATTGTTGTTCGAGTGCCTCTTTCATTGCCATTCTTGTGGAGCCATAGAGTTGGGAACCGCCACTCGTTCCAGATTCACCAACCCCGGACAAATCCTCCCGACGGTTCCGAAGGGTTCTTGTCCGCAAAACCCTACCGCCTTGTATAATATTATGTATTTTATTCTCCATAAATATATTTGGGTTCAAGGGAAAAACGGTCACCCAAGGCAGAGCCCCGAATTACCATGGGAAAGCTATTTACTACCGGAGGGCTCTTGGTATCCGGAGACATCGTTAGAGACACTTTAACACTGTGCCATTCAGCTCCTCGGCACGATGGATTTCCACCTTAAGCTTGGGGATTTTTTTTCAGAGGTTTACTCCTCTCAGTTCGGGAAGGTGGTGGCGCCACTCACCAATTATTATTATCCTCGTACTGAACTCGGTATCTCAGCCTAAGCTGGTCTATATTACAATGCCAAAATGAGAAAACAATTCAACTCCTCTCACTTAGCATAAAATTTTATGAACAATGTGGCATGTCTGCAAGAGTACTGCACGTTGTCCCACTATGGCAATCGATTTTGAGATACCAAGGTTCTTCAAATTTTTTGAAAAGTTCTTACTTATTAGTCAGTCGTTTTTGGTACAAAGTGGAAAAATTCTTCTTTAATAGGCTATGATCAAATTTATGATTTTGAAGCATTCCTAAATATTTGTATGAGTCTTCTGATGCTAGTTCTTGTATACCGCAGACTGTTAAATGAGTTTTAAGTCGTCCATGTATAGTTTCCTGAATGAGATAGTTTCCTGGAATTTCTCATGTCAAGTTTGTAGCCAAAATTGCTATTGTTAAGTAATGTGGACATCGGATTCAACGCTAGACAAAACCAAACAGGGGAAAATGAATCTCCCTGAAATATTTCTCTCTCGATATTTGTTGTTCCAATGTACTGTTGGTGGACAAATAAATTAGTCTTCCATTTACTCATGAGATACCTTAAAGAGTTTGTAATCTGCGGACAAATTTTGTAGATGTTCAAAACTTCTAATAACCAGTCATGTGGGACACTATCGAAAGCCTTCTTGTAATCTATATAGCACATATTCAAATTGCGCTTTTTTGTCCGGGCTTGAGCAAGAACTACAGCATCAATCGTCAGTTGCTCCTTGCATCCCATACTTGCCCTAATACACCCTTTCTGCTCATCTTCTAATATGTTATTATAGTCACAATGTTGGTAAATTTTTTCATTGAGCAAGGCTGTGAATAATTTATACAACACGGATAAACATGTTATCGGTCTATAATTACTGGGTTGGTTAGCATCACCCTTTTTATATAACAAATATGTATTTCCCTCCATCAGAAAGTCGGGGAAAGTATCAGGATTCACCATTATTTATTTAAATGTATCAGCAAGTACCTGGTAAACAGCTGTGAAGTTTTTGATCCAGAAGTTGTGTAATCCATCTGGCCCAGGTGTCTTCCAGTTTTGAGTTTTCTTGATGGCAGTGCAGATGTCAATCGCTTCAAGACCGTTGAATTCCATTTGTGGAAGTGCATCAGTCTGTTTTCGAATTGTTGCAACCCACGGGGCCATTTTTTCATAACCATCAGATCTTTTCCAGACAGATTTCCAGTATTTCTCAAAGGTAGATACATTCACATTTTCATGTTTTGACTGGTTACCCTGAGCTTCTAGTTCTCTATAAAACTTCTTCTGGCTATTTTGAAACATTGCATTTTGGTGTTTTCGGTTTTCTGTCTCATTGTATCTGGCTAGTCTGGCTCCCTTCGTTTTAGGCTTCTGTCTAAATCGATCTTTCAGGTCTAATAATTTCTCGCGAAAGTTTGACTCTTCAAATCCAATGCCAGATTTTTTAGCAATTATTTTCGTTTTTTTCGTCACTTTGCTAGATGTATTTCCAGCAAGATACTCAGAAATAATGTCAACCTTCGCTCGAAAATCATTGATATCAGTTTCCAGGCGCTTTTTCCAGGCAGGTGTATCTTTTTGGATATTACGCCTTGTCGCATTGGGGGTGTAAGTTTTTTGACCTGAAACCTCGATTACAGTTACTGCTGCACAGTACAACGCAAGATGTATGTCACTAAGGTTCATTATCCCCGATAAATGCGATTCCAAAACTTTATTGACCTGCATTATAGTAAAGCGGGATTTTGCAATGTTGCGCAGAATCGGTATTTTTGACCTATTTAGTGGATTTGAGCCAGTAAAATGAGCCAATAGACTGTAAAATCTTTCTCGTATGTTAAAAAAGTTTCCATTCATGACTGTTTCTTCATTTTGAGTTGATGATACTTCTGTTGTTAGGATTGGAGTTTGTACTACCGGTTGGTTCTCTGTGTTCAAGTTAAGGATATCCATGTTATTTTCTTGAGGTGGGTCATATGTAATGCTTTGGTGTAATTTATTACCGACTTCTCTCTTGATGTTCATTAATTATGTTTCGGTAAGATATTTTTTTCTTAATATAAGATTTTTACGGTCTGCTAAGTTTTGTTCCGATAACTGTGTTTCAGCAAACCTCTTCTTATATTCTTAGTGAAGTGCATTTCTCCATCCAGGTAGCGGTATATCTGCACACTGGTTCACGTAATAATAGGCACTCATTACTTCAATATTCATTTCACGTGTCCATCGAATACGTGGAGTGCCCTCGGTCCTGCTGACAGCCCTCCTTATGGGGGGCGAGCCAGCCGGTCCCTAATCATTAGCTCCTGCTTTTTGTTGGGTTTGTATTGAAGTCTCTGGTGTTGATTGACTATTATATTCTAATTGTGGATGAATTTTTATTATTATTATTACCCTCGTACTGAACTCAGCATCTCAGCCTAAGCTGGTCTATATTACAATGCCAAAATGAGAAAGCAATTCAACTCCTCTCACTTAGCATAAAATTTTACGAACAATGTGGCATGTCTGCAAGAGTACTGCACGTTGTCCCACTATGGCAATCGATTTTGAGATACCAAGGTTCTTCAAATTTTTTGAAAAGTTCTTACTTATTAGGCCTTCGGCAGATATAACGAAAGGCACTATCTCTACCTTATGCAGTTTCCACTGGTTTTTCAAATCGTACGCAAGGTTTTCATACTTAGTGGTTTTCTCCAACTCGGTTTTCCTGATATTATGAGAGAGTGGCACTGCGATGTCAATTATAAAAGCCCTTTTCTCATTTTTACTAATTAGAACAACGTCTGGTCTATTATAATCGATCGTTCGATCTGTTGTGATTGGTCTGTCCCAGTATAGGATTGAATCAGATGATTCCAATACGGGAGAAGGTGAGTACTTATAATATGGAGCAGGTGCATTATCTAATAGCGAATACTTTAATGCAATTTGCTGATGTATAATTTTCGGCAGCTGATTATGTCTTCCTAAATAAGCATTAGGGGCTAGAACTGCACATCCACCGATAAGGTGTTCAATCGTTTCCCCCACTATACCGCACTTCCTACATCGGTCGACAACATCCATGTGTAGTATATGCTTTTCATAGTTCCGTGTTCTTATTACCTTATCTTGAATAGATGTCGCAAAACCTTCTGTTTCTGGGTACAACAGCCCATCGGTCAGCCATTTTAGAGACAATGGTCCATCAATCGTATCATCCTCGAGTGACTTTGGATACCGTCCATGCAGTGTCTGTTGTTTCCATTCACGGACACAATCCGTAAGTGTTGTTCTACCATCAACACGATTCAATTTATCTAGGTTCAACGGGGTGAAACCCCGGTCCTCCTTAGCAACCAACTTCATTAGCGTGCTGCTTGAATTAATGAAGCGTTCTCTCATCTTACTCTCCTGGTTCAGACAAAGGTTCTTAATGTTCACGAGGCCTCTGCCTCCCAACTTCCTTGGAATGTACAGTCGCTTCATAGATGAATTTGGATGCAGACATCGGAATTTTGTCAATGTTCGACGTGTTAATCTATCCAGTCCATCAAGGTCTGTTTCTGACCATTTAACAATACCAAAGGAATAGGTCAGAGTTGGCACTGCCCATCCATTGATCGCTCTAATCAGGTTTCCACTGTTCAGTTTGGTATTTAAAAGTTTTGTAAGCCTCTTTTCGTACATAGTAGAAAAGTCTTTCTTTAACTGGCTATGGTTAAATTTCTCGTTTTGAGGTATACCTAAATATTTATAGGATTCTTCTGGTGCCAGTTGTTGTATGTTACAGTGTGTTTATTGTTGATTGTTGACTATTCCTTTTTGAATGCTAATGGTAAAGCATTTATCAAGTCCGAATGACATCTTGATATCCCTACTAAATTCTTCGACCATTTTTATTAAGGAGTTTAGTTTTTCTCTAGTTTCTCCATAGAGTTTAAGGTCATCCATATATAGTAGGTGCGAGAGCTTTCGTGGATTCCTCATGTTTAGTTTATATCCTATATTACTGTTGTTCAGTAATGTAGACATAGGGTTTAGGGCTAGACAAAACCAAACTGGAGAAAGGGAATCTCCCTGAAAAATTCCTCTCTCGATATTCGCAGTTGTAATGCATTGTTGATCGATAAAGAGATTTGTTTTCCATTTCCCCATCAGGCACATTAAGGAGTTAATGATGGGAGGGCTTATTTTATAAATCTTCAGGACTTCTAGTAACCAATCGTGTGGAACACTATCGAAGGCTTTCCTGTAGTCTATATAGCAGATGTTTAGGTTGCGTTTTCTTTTCCGCGCTTGTTCGAGAACTACAGCATCGATCGTTAGCTGTTCCTTGCATCCCATACTTGCTCTTATACATCCTTTCTGCTCTTCTTCAAAAATATTGTTTTCATCACAATGTTTGTAAATTTTTTCATTGATTAGGGCTGTCTACAACTTATAAAATACTGACAGACACGTGATGGGTCTGTAGTTATTGGGTTGCTTAGCATCACCCTTTTTGTACAGAAGATATGTATTGCCTTCCATTAAAAAATTCGGGAAAGTATCAGGATTTATCATTACCTCTTTAAATGCACTAGCAAGTGGGCGGTGGGCTGCCGTAAAGTTTTTAATCCAGAAGTTATGTAGTCCATCTGGATTATTATTATTATTATTATAATCCTTTAATTATAAATAAAGGAAAAAAAAACAAATACTTTTGTTACACCATAGTACCATCATTGTATACATAAAAATTACAAAATTAATCCAATAAAATATATTTTCTTATTCTGTTGCATTTTTAATATTCCCCTTTAAATGAAACTATTATTGATAATTCTACAAATAATAAGGTAAATAATTATGCAGTCGACAAACACTACCATTTTATATAAATTGTATCTCACAGCTTACCGTGCTGAATTAAAATAAATCGATTTTATAAACCTAGCAGACATTGATATATTCCGTAGATTAAGTAAGTTATCTATAATATAAAAACGAAATGAAAAGCAAACATTTTATGCACTGTCATGGATTAACAATGGAAAAATTGGGTCGGTGACTCTTTCTATTAGGATGGTAATGATGTTTTTTGGCGATTTGGTGACAGAAGAATGTTCAACAGAAATCAAGACTGATTACTCTATTTGCTAACGAAACGAAATAGTATAAAATAGATTTGTTATCCATTACGAAGACGTTTCCATTTTATTTTATATAATAGATGTCTATGTAGGTCACAGTAATATATCTTATTTAGCTTTGTATTACATTATTTGCCTATTTCTATTTTACCTACATTGATATAAAGAATTGTATTACATCTTTCACCGACAAATTTAAAAATTACACTGCTCAAAATAGCTAAGGAATTAAGGAATTATCGAATAAACAAAAGATATAAAAAAATGAATGTAATTAGCAGTGGTGGTTGGTCCATAAGGACACGTGGGCACGTGCCCCAACGAATTTTTTTTTAATGGGAAAAATAATTTCAGATTTTATATTAATTTATTCTCTGTTCTGCGTATAATCATGCTTCTTGCGACTTCTATAGCCTAACATCCATAATGTCATTCGCGGTAATGAAATAGGTCGAGGGTTGCCGAAACGCACCGATTAAAGAAAACGTGCTTTGGGTATAGACAAGTTTGTACCGCTACTGTTTTCTTTACTATCGCGTGCGAAAAATAAAGACAGCCATGCATCGCTTCTCAAGTAACCCGGAGACTAAACGAATTTATAACGTCATATCGTGGGCGCCGCCCCATTTTCAATAGTCAGGTGTTTTTCGCCATCGCGCTTTTCGACTTTTCGAGTGGTTGTAAAGTGAATGTTTTGAACGATTACAATAGTGAAGATGAATTCAGTGTAATTTATAAATAGAAATAATGTCACATTAACATTTCAGGACCGAATTGTCATCAAAAATCTGGGGGCGGCCAACACCAATTCTGCAAATCGAACAAGTTAATAATACTCAAAAACGAATATACAAACGCACATTCAATAAAACCGTGTATGAGAAGTATTCGTGGTTATGTGGATGCGAGACAACAAATAAATTTTATTGTTTTCCGTGTATTTTGGCACAAGTCGGAAAACCGTGAGTGCGGGCGATCTTGATCTTGGCTGGATTAAACACGCTGTTGATGATTTGAAACACTTGGACGCAAAGGTAAAATCGTATTCTAATTCACAAAGACATTTGAAAAATGAGCTAGAAATTATTATGTTGGGGAAGACAGACATTCGTTCTCAACTCAGTAGTGCACATCGGGACTCTATTAAAAATCACAATAAAACTGTTGATAGCAATCATTACATATTGTCTAAATTAATTGATGGTATAAAATTTGAGCTTACCTTACGTGGGCATGACGAAACAGTATTTTACAGTATTTTAGTATTTTAGAAGCTCATTTAAAAGACTCTATAAATAAATTATTTCTAGGCATCTCCAAACAAATTCAGAATGAATTATTAGATTCAATGTTGCATGTTTGTCGCGATTTATTACAAAAGGAAATTCACACAGTAAAATATGTTGCCATATAGGCCGATGAAACAACCGATACATCAAGTCAAATGCAGATGGTTTTGATAATCAGATATGTTAAAAATGGCGAAAATTTACGAGAGTTTCTGGGGCTTTTTAATACCAAAAAATCACACAGCAGATGGAATTGCAGACGATATTCTGACGATGCTAAGCGAGTTAGGAATAGACAAAGAACCTAAGAAACTCATAGCCCAAAGTTATGATGGTGTCTTTATGATGAGAGGTACAGTCGGAGGAGTACAAGCCAAAATTAAAAATATTTATAAGAATGCACAGTATATTCATTGCTAATAATTGAAAGGTGTTGTACGATAGAAAAAGGTGTAAATCTGTCTTCATTTCCCGCTTTATTTTCTCGATCATCCAAAAGGACAACTGTTCTGGACAGCGTCGTGCGGCCCATATCAGATGGAACTTTACATCTAAATGTGTGAATACTGTTAACATTTACAAAGAAGAATTGCAATTATGGACGCCGAGTCGGATAAAAATTCTATTAATCAAGCTCAGAGGTTAATAAATTATTTGGTGGATGATAATTTTAAATTTTGGTTGTTTTTCTTTAATAAAATAATGCCGCACTGTGACATTCTCTTTGATCAACTGCAAAGCAGGCAAATAAATGCACTTAAAGTTAAGAATTTGGTAACTTAACTGGTGAAGAATCTGCAACGATCATAGAGAATCGCAAAAAAAGCGGAAATTTACTGAGAAAGGACAACCCCAATCCGAATGTCAGGATATACAATAAAATCAATGATACCTTAATCATACATGTTCATGAACGTTTTACTTTTGATGTATACACAACAGTTTTGAAGTATACACAACAATTAGTGAATCTGTGGAATTGCTGGCGGTTTTGTATACCGTCCATATGACCACCGTGTAAAGCGAAATATGTTTCCCTACCCTCAAACGAATCAAAACATTTCTAAGAAACACTGTAGACCAGGAATGGCTGTGCGCGTTAGCAATGCTATCTATTGAAAAAAATCTTGTGAAGTAAAATTTTTTAATATAATAATAATAATAGTTAAAGTAATATAATAATAATAAGCTTCGCCCACGGAACACTGATTTTGAAAATACGTTTCATCAATTTATAAGCGTTACTCTGATATTAAACGTTTCATGATGATTTACCAGATAAAGCCCAACTGATGACGGCTTAAGGCCAGAAACCGGTCTTGAGAGACGCTTGCTGGCGCTTTGAATGGTAGATGAAGGAATGCCAAAGCGCGGGTGAACTTCCTTAGCTTTTTAATACTTTTCTCTACGAGCGCAGTTCACAATTTTTCGAGCATACCTGGTACTTACCCGAGGTTTGACGGGTCACGAACGGTTTCGCACAGTCTGAGTGCTGCGACCGTTTACCGTAGGATGGCGTGGCTGCATGTGATTGCAGCCTCCATTCGACATGGCCAATTTAAATGGTAATGGCTTTGGTCGTTCCTTCATCCGCTCTTCAGGTGTCCAGCTTGAGCCCCACTGATGACGGTTTAAGGCCAAAACCCGATCTTGGGAGACGCTTGCTGGCGCTTTGGATGGCGGATGAAGGAATGCCAAAGCACGACGTGGAGCACAGGTAAACTTCCTTAGCTTTTTAATATATATATATATATATATATATATATATATATATATATATATATATATATATATATATATATATATATATATATATATATATATATATGAGTTTCTGAGGATAAAGAGATAAAATGTTTGTCCTAATGGGCCTTGTTTAGGGTCTGTTACTGCAATTAACTGCTTTACTACTGCAATAACTTCTGAATCACTTCTCTGAACTGTTTTCCCTTTTCATCGGCCCAAATTCTCGTAGTTATGTTTGTTCACAAACCCATTAAGGCAAAAGTGAGCTTCGTCCGAAAAGATTATTTAGTCCCCAAGATAAGAGTCGCTTTCCAACTATGCGCTATTGCATCGTGCATCTTTCCATAGTGAATTGACACAATATACTGAACATAGCAATCTATGAGTGACGTTTACATTTCAAACAATATTGCCGCTATTACATTTCAAAGTTCTGACACTGTTATTGAAAAACTCTTTATTTAAAGAGATTTTCCTATATAAATTGACAGACAGACTGATACTGACAAAAAAAATCTTACAGTGTATACTTAGTTTCTTAGCAATCAGGTCTGCCAAGTCCTTGCAGTACCCTTCAAACCTTTCATTGCCAACTAGATATTCTCCTGGTTCGTCTTTTCGTACCATTATGTATGGTTCTTCCTGTAAATTGAATACATGAAATTTAGTTTTTTAATTCCAATATACTTCAACCTTTAATACTAACCACAATGGTGGTAACAACATAGGTTTTATTTCTCTCAAAAACCGCTTGAGGTTTAAGCCGAATATACTTGGCTGCTACTGGCGTAAATCCAATTTCATCTGTCCACTCAGCTACTTTCACCATGGCGCTGTTTACAGTCATTTCCACAACGTGAAGCGTGTAATTTTGTCGTCGTCCTTCTTCATTGAACCGGATATCTCCGGTTAAACCTTCGATTTCCACCTACAGATCAAAGAAAATATTGAATAATTGATATTAAATTGAATTGAATAGATAATAGATATTGAATTGATAGATAATTGATTGAATATTGAATAATATTGGAATAATTCAAAAATAAATTTAATGAAAAGTAAAATACAGGACGTTCCATATGGTTGTGTTCAAATTTTGAGTGTCTAAAATAGACTTCAGCCTGAGACTAAAACAGAAACTTATCTTATTTCATGAATTTTTTCATTTTACTAATATTATAAATGTGAAAGCATGTTTGTTTGAATGTTTGTCCTTCAATGGACACCAATGTTTTTACTGTCAAGTTGTTTATTCATTACTAGCAAGCTTTTCATAGGAATAAGATTAGAGTAGAAAAGGGTGGATATAACATTTGTACCATAGTTTTTTGTCTCTTTTATAGTCCTGAATGAATTTCTAACATATCTTTCATAGGGAAAAAACTCATGGCATTTCAAAATAGCCATGATGTACATAAGTTGGGACAATTAAGACACGTAGGTTGAGCTCTACGTATTCTCATATTTTCTCGAATTTTCTAGAATATTCCATCGAATTATATCGAATTGTCTCGAATGGTTTAGAATATTCCATCGAATTATACCGAATTTTCTAGAATTTCTAGAAAATTCCAGAATATTCTATAAAATCCTATCAGAAAAATTCCATGGAACATTCAGAATATTCGACAGGGTCAATAACATTCGAAAGCTTTTGAGAACATTCCAAAATGGCAAACAAATCGAAGCTTCGAGATGTTCTATCCCCACCACTGGACACTTCTTCACGGCCCGCTGGGAGTATACAAGGAGCCTCATTTCGGCTCTAACGCCAGTTCAGTTTTTGCCAGTCAAGAAGTGAAAATAAAAAACAATAATCAAACAAAAGAAAAGAATAAATCAAAAAAGTGTAAGAAAAAGTAGAAAAGTGGTAAAATAAAAGTGGAGTTATTCAAAAGAGCAAATAAGCTATTTCTTGAATTTTCAACAAATGTAAGTAAAAATGGCAAGCCGTAAAGCAAGAACAACTGTTGATTCATTGCTTCGAGGGCTGAAAGATATCAAAATCAAAAAGAAGGGTATCAGACTCACTGCTCGTACTACAAATTGAGCAAATCTAGTATGTTGCACTACATTGCAAAATTGGATAGAGAACTTCCAGATATTTCAAATATGTCTTATGAAGAGTTGATGCATATCGTTCGTCGTATTGCATCGTATTCAACACCAAAGATGGTACGACATTTTTTATTCATTTTAATAAAAAAAATTAATATTTTTGTTTTTTTGATTCTATAGGTGTTCAATGTCAAACAAGAAGAAGCTTTGGTCGAATTTCTTGTGCGATGCTGTCACATCTATTACGGCTTAAGCATAACCGAATTGAAACAATTAACCTACGAATTTGCGCGCAAGAATTTGCGCGCTTCATACTGCGGCACAAAAAACTTTCTTTGCGGACGCCCGAATAAACAAGTCTCACCGGAAATCGCACGATCTCGATGGCCAGTTAACGTCGCCGAAACACAAGATAACTATGCCGTCGAATTTGTTCTGGAAGATCCATTGCAGCATGCGCTGTGCGGCGCGTAGGACCGTCTTGTTGAAAGCAAATGTCTTTGAGATATGTACCTTCCAATTTAGGCCACATAAAATTGGTTATTATCGACATGTACCTCTGACCGGTGACAGTTATGGCGGCGTCAGCTTCATTTTGGAAGAAGTACGGGCCAATGACCCAGCCGGACCAAAATCCACACCAAACAGTGACTTTTTCTGGGTGCATTTACAACTGATGGGTCTCATGTGGATTATTATCTCCCCAAATGAGACAATTTTCCGTATTGACATACTCATTCATCCAAAAATGTGCCTCGTTGCTGAAGATGTTTTTCCATTCGAAATCAGGGTCCACTTCCAACTGCTCCAGAGCCCAGTCAGCCAATGCTCGGCGCTGTTTATGGTGGTTTATCTTCAGTTGCTAGGTGAATTGAATTTTGTAAGGGTGTGCGCCCAAGTCCCGATGCAAAATTTGCCAAGTTGCGGTCTGTTAACGGCCAAGTTCTGGGACACGACGAGGAATTGACTGCCTCGGGTTATCCTGAACACTCTCGTTTATTGCAGCCATGTTTACTGCAGACCTCACGTTCCAACGATGTACAGGTATTATTTGATTGTTTACTGAACCAGTTGATTCGAATTTATTCTCTATTTCGAGAACGAACCAACCGATTTCAGTTTTGTAAACGCTGTTTAATTAGGAATATCAAGACCTTCATAATTATATATTACAAGATGGGGTTGGGTATAAAACACTACAAGGGATTGCTATTTAAAATTTTTAGGTAGAGGTGATTAGAGGTAAGGAGATGAGACTTAAAATATAACCGACATTAGTTTTAAATTTCCCCCTCGATATCTAAATTAACGTGTAATAATGGGGATGGCTAATTATAAAATGAAAGCACTGTATGTATAATATTACAGGAAATAAAAATAATTTTGATTTTTTTATTTTTTACTTAACGAGCCCCCCGAGTAACACAATTTTGTTCCTTTTACATAAGATGGAGTAACCTCTACAAATATATTTAACGTATCAACGGTGCGAGTTGACAATCGGACATTCCTTTTTTAAAATAAAATATCCTGGTGGCGGCATTTTTCCTATTATTTATTCCTTAATATATGAGTGTTTTCAAAGTTGAGTTATTTATTTTAACAGGCTGAAGAACTCGTAAAAATAAGTAATTTACCAAAAATTATTTATATCAAAGTTACACAAATTAACAGTTACAAAATTTGAAAACTGACCTGACTTTTTTATATTCTCGACCACTACATTGTAAACATATCAAGTATTTGTTTACTAGGTATGACTATTTTTTTGTATTCTTGTACGATATTTTTTTTTGAGTGCCTAGAGACCTACCGACGAGGTCACATTTACAAGAAATGAGATAAATAATTTCCACAAAAACCGTGTTTGGACAGTTAAAATCCGCATGCTACGAAGAGACCCCATTTTCAGCAAAGATTTTCAGTAAATGTTTGGGTTGGCGTACTAAATGGCGTGCTTATTGGGCCTTTCTTTCTTCCAGGTCGACTGACAGGTGAACATTATTTAAACTTTCTTCAAAACAATCTGCCATAATTATTACAAGGTGTTCCTTTAAATGTTAGAAGGAATATGTGATTTCTACATGATGGACCTCCACCACATTTTAGACGCGAGGTTCACAAACATTAAAATAATGAATTTTTTAACAGAAGGATAGGGCGCAATGGATCCATTTCTTCGCCTACGCGCTCCCCGGATTTAACGTCCTGCTATTTTTTTTCTGTGGGGCTATTTAAAAAAGCTAGTTTATCACGATGCAGAAGTAAATACTGTGGAAAAACTACAACAGCGCATCGAAAACTTGATGATGTTATTCGTGTACACCGGGATTTTATTTTTGGCGCGTGGTTTTTGTATTTGTGACGGCGAACAATTTTTGTAACATGTAACATTTTTGTTTATGTTATTCTGCAACTTTTATATACAGGGTGTCCGGAAATAACGTCAAAATATTTTGGGAGGTAACTCTAGGGATTAAAAATAAAAAAATGTTCCTATAAACATACCCGAAAAATTGCTTCTTAAAGGGGCCAGAGCCCCTTAAAGAGGAACTCTGAAGATGGTTTTTTCGCAATATTTTCGAAACGGTTTATGCCAAAGTCGTGAAATTCGGTATACTTCAATAAGTTGGAATGGAAAAATGTTTTTTGTTTTCTTGGTTTTCCAAGATGTTCAAATACAGTTGTCCATTTAAATGGTTGGGAAGCACAAAACAGTCCAATCAAAAAAATTTCCTAGTATGCCTGCCCAGATATTGATAGAAAACTTGTCCTGATGCCCCGATTCGAAAAATTCATGTGGATTTTCTTCCATGTAAATTTTGGTAATTTTGTGGCATATTATCAGGATTTAAGGCTTGAACTTTCTGCAAATGATATGGATAGAGCGCTTGCTCTCTAACAAGTACTGCCTTCTTGAACAGCAATTCGTCTGTCACTTATTCCTGGGTTTTCTGCTACATTTTTTAAAACTCGTTCTTCATTTTCTACAGTTTTGGTGCTCCGGGTTTTTCCACAATCACGTTTGGAAGGCATGAAAGATCCCTTTTTGCATAATCTTCTATGCGGGTTTGTAAATGTTTCTATATAAGAAAGTCTTCTTCCGGGAAAAGCCTCTGCATACAATCTAACTTAACGTACGTAAAATGCATATTCGCCATTTTTTCGAAGGAATAATGGGTAATTTTGCAGTTTAAAAGAATTAAAAATCTAGATTTTATTGCGAAAAATTGTCCAGTTTTACGAAACGTCAAAGATAAAGATCCACAGTGACAGCCGCCTATTTAATTATTAAGATGCATCCATGTGATCGTGCATCGATTCAGAAAAAGTCAGTTTTCTGGTCTATTCTAACGAGATAAAATAAGAGGACCGTTTTTACCTAAAAATTATTCCGATTCAATAATTTGATTTTAAAAATTAAAATACATTACAAACAAAAAAGTTATGGCAGCATTGACCAAGGAGACGCGCCTGTATGTGACGCCCCTGACTAAATTATTCGATTATTAACACAAAAAAATGTTTTTCCATTCCAACTTATTGAAGTATACAGAATTTCACGATTTTAGAATAAACTGTTTCGAAAATATTGCGAAAAAAACATCTCCAGAGTTCGCCCTTTAAGGGGCTATAGCCCCTTTAATAAGCAATTTTTGGAGCATACTTATAAAAACTTTTTTTGTTTTAATCCCTAGAGTCACCTCCCAAAATATTTCGACGTTATTTTCAGACAACCTGTATAATTGATTTTTGTTAAATTGACTTCTCTTTGCAAGTTCTACAACGCAGTGGTCGAGAATATTAAAAAGTCAGGTCTGTTTTTAAATTTTATAATTGTTAACTTCTTTATTTTGTAACTTTTATATAACTAATTTTTGGTAAAATTACTTATTTTTACGAGTTCTACAACATGTTAAAATAAACGACTCAAAATTGAAAACACCCTGTATATTTATGTTAACAAGACGCTTGAGAACATTTCACTGCAACTTAACACAAAATCAGTTACGGTCAAGCAGTAAAATTTAGTTAAATATCAATTTTCGCGATTTTGAATTAGTATTTTATTATTCCATTCCTTACGAAAGGTCTTTTTTCACTACGACTTATCACCGGGAACGAAAATGGCAATCAAAATTCCGGTGAAATTGTTGATTATGTCCTGAGATTTTATCGAAAAAATTAATAGTTTACGTGTCTGCTTAAGATTGGATCGCACGCAATTTTTTACACGCCCCCACAAAAAAAAAAGATTTTTTGAATAGAAGGCGTGCATGCTTTTATTTTCATTATTTTTCAAAAAATAAGATTAGATTGAACCCTTAATTTATGGTTTTATTATGTAGGCAATTTTTAGATTAATATGGAACAAAAATATGTCACTATTACTGAACTGTTTTGATGTATATTACCCATTTCTTACATAAACTCATGAATAATGGAAAAAATATATAAATAAATGTGTTTGACTGATGCAATATGTAGCTCAATTCACAACTTACATCAAAGTATCTCAATTATCAAAGTTATATTGACTAGTATGTATTCCTTCACAATAGTTAACAAACAATAGTATCCAAGTAATATGAGGCATTTGGGAAAGAAAGTGTCCGGAAAATTCCATATTTGGGGAACGGCCAAAAATAGGATTTTGTATCTAGTCCTACACATCGATCGTTCGTACAAGGCTGGGATTACTTTGGTGTTCCCTAAACTCATTTTATTATTTCATGAAAATCGTTTTGAGTACATTGAAACAATAAACGCGAAGACGAAGAAGGTCATACAGGAAAGTGCCTATAAAGAATGTTACGACGAATAGTTTTTCTCTGTATAATAATCTCTGCTCTGTCATAAGTGTATAGCGCAAATGGGGTATATACATATATATATATATATATATATATATATATATATATATATATATATATATATATATATATATATATATATATATCACATGGGCTGAAAAGTCCCGGGCCTAACACATAGATGGCGCTAGTTTTATTGCAGTTACCTTTTTTTTCAGTTAATACTAACCTTCAAAAGACAGCTGTTAAAATTTCATGATATTCTATTCATTAGTTTGTGAGTTATTGTGCTAAGAGTGACGCTACTTTTGTTATTTTCAAAACAATGGATCAAAAACAATTTCGTGTTTTAATTTTACACTGCTTCTTGATGGGAAAAAATACCGTTCAAGCGAAGCAATGGCTTGAAAAGTGTTATGGGGACTCCGCTCCATCAGAAACAACAATAAAACGTTGGTTTGCTGACTTCAAACGTGGTCGTAGAGACACCGATGATGCAGAACGCAGTGGACGTCCAAATGAGGCGGTAACACCAGAAAACATAAAAAAATCCACAAAATCGTTTTGAATAATCGAAAAGTGAAGTTGCGTGAGTTAGCTGACATCGTAAAGATATCAAAAGAACGTGTGGCTTTATATTGCATAAGCATTTGACTATGAGAAAGCTCTGTTCAAAGTGGGTGCCGCGTTTGCTCACTGTTGACCAAAAACGAGAACGTGTTGATGATTCTGAGCAGTGTTTGGCCATGTTTAAACGTAACAAACCGGAATTTTTGCGTCGATATGTGACAATGGATGAAACATGGATTCATCACTTCACTCCGGAATCAAAACGATCGTCATCTGAGTGGACAGCAACTGGTGAACCTCGTCCAAAGCGCCCGAAAGCACAACAATCGACTGGAAAGGCTATGGCCTCGGTATTTTGGGATGTGCGTGGTGTAATATTCATCGACTATCTTGAGAAAGGAAATATCATTAACAGTGAATATTATATAGCGTTATTGGAGCGTTTGAATGCCGAAATTGCAAAGAAACGACCGCATATGGCAAAGAAAAAATTTTTGTTTCATCAAGGCAACGCACCGTGTCACAAGTCAATCAAAACAATGGCAAAACTACATGAATTGAACTTCGAATTGCTCCCACATCCACCGTATTCGCCAGATTTGGCTCCCAGCGACTACTGGCTGTTCGCAGACCTGAAAAAAATGCTCGCCGGTAAGAAATTTCGCACGAATGAAGAGATTATCGCTGAAACTGAGGCCTATTTTGAGGCAAAAGATAAATCATTCTACAAAAGTGGTATTGAAATGTTAGAGCGGCGCTGGAATGATTGCGTTGCTCTTGATGGAGATTACGTTGATGAATAAAGTTAATTTTGAACCAAAAAAACTGTGTTTTCTCTGTTAGGCCCGGGACTTATAGCCCGGGAACAGCCCATGTGTACAGCCCATGTATATATATATATATATATATATATATATATATATATATATATATATATATATATATATATATATATCATCATCGTTCAGCCATTGTCGATCCACTGTATGTCAGAACAGGGATCCAAAAACTTTTCTCTTTAGACAAAGTGAGAGTTTGTTCTTAAACACCATGTTGAGCCTACCAAATACCTGCCAGCCACACTTAACGCGCCATTCCACTTCCCGGGCGGTATCACTCTCAATCGAAATCCTATGCCAAAGGTATATGTAGTGGTTCACCACCTGTCGCTTCCTAAAATAGATATTCTTTTGTTTTCAGTAAATTTGTTGAACATAATCTGAGTCTTTTTCAGGTTTATTTTCAAGCCAGATGGTTCTCTCTCCTTCTGCAGCTGTGTTGTAGTAGTTCATCTGGGTTTTGTGACTAGAGAACGATATCATCTGCAAATCTAAGGTGACTTAAATATAATTTATTTTTATTCCATCCTGTTCCCAATCCAGATTACGGAATACCTCTTCAAGGCAGGCTGAGAAAAGAACAGAGGATATTGAGTCACCCTGCCGTACATCCCGCTCTATATTGATTTTAACTTCAAGATCATCCATGTGAACTGTCGCTCTAGCTTCATCATACATGGATCAGCACTGCATCCACTATGGCTTGCTTTAATATTGAGTCAAATGCCTTTTATAGTCAATATAAGCCAAGCACAGTAGCATGGTGTATTCATTATGCCTTTCTATGGCCTGTTGGATAACCTGGATATGATCCATTGTACTTTTGCCAGTATTTTATGTAAAGTTCGACCGCCGGCTTTCAACATCTCAACTGTTACACTGTCCTTTCCTGGAGCCTTTCCATTCTTCATCGCTTCTATAGCATTTGTCACTTCATCCAACAGGATATCTGCTTCTTGTTGTTCAAACGTGAGAATTTTAGGTACCACGTTGGCACACACTTTTTGCATGTCAAAATTGTTATGTAAACTTTGCCGTATGCATTATTTGTCAATTGCTACAGTTTCAGCAATTGCACGAATACTTAACCGACGGTTAGATCGAACCAGATTACCGATTTTTTCGAGATTATCATCTGTTTTTGACGTGAAAGGGCGATACGGACGTGGATCATCTTCAACGTCTTCTCGGCCATCTTGAAAACGCTTAAACTACTCAAAACCACGAGCACGCGATAAGCATTCATTGTCATACACTTCTTTCAAAAAATTATTATTAAGTTTCAGTTGCGTTTTTCCAAGTTTCAAGGGAAATTTCACAACAATTCGTTGCTCTATTGTTACACTAATGCGAACGAAGGTTATACGAATTTGTTTACAAAAGTGAGAGGTACTACATTCGAAACATTAGTGACTTAGCAATTACAGAGTGTAATGTTTGAATGATTGTGGCTTGTTCATATATTTTTTCTTTTTTTAATTGTTATTAAAAACTATTATTGTCAATGTAAGTAACATCCTAACAAATACACAAAATACTAAATACACAAAAAAATATATTTACTTCCCATCTTTGCATTATATATAGAAATTAATATAATTTATTTTTTAGATTCTTTTTGAAAACGCGGGGAGAAGACCTCCCGAAACGTTAACGTTCAAAAGTTTGTATTTATTTTAGAAATTTTTTATATTTTGAAAATTGTGTTCGTTGGGCAATTTTTTACAGAAAAGAATCACTGAGAAATTTGTCTCCGTTTAGTTTTTTGTTTTTACCCAGTGATTCTTTATTTACATAAGAACAGATATTTTCTGTTCTTATTCAGCCAAATTGAAAGGGGTCAGGTTCAAAAGTGGTCCATTATGTCATATCAAAATACATAATAATCTTAATACAAAATAATTTTATTATGTTGAACACAATTACGTTGTTCAATTCTTCTATTGGAACCTTTGGTGTGAAACACTAAACTTGAAGAGATTTACCAGTAAACAAATCATAGCCTCCAAAATAAGATGGCTAGGTATGGTAAATAGATTAATTAATTTTCCTTTAAATAAAGATAATTATAACAAATAATTAAAATTAATTAGGGAGGTATCTGAAGTGAATGATTATAATAAGAACATTGTAGAAAAAGTAATTAGAAAAGTATTGTAAGAATCTTCCACTTTTCAAAAGGATCAGAACACAAAGAAATTCATGGTAATACCATTTGAAGCTCAATTACCAAGAGGGCTAGACAAAATTTTGAAAAAAAGTGGACATTAAGGTTATGTACAAACCATTTAATAAATTAAGAGAAGTTCTGGGTAATCCAAAAGAAAGTTCTGGGTAATCCAAGAAAATCCAAAAAAAAAGTCGGAGATTTACGAAATTAGTTATCAAGACTGTGATCGAAGGTATATTGGGCAAACAAAAAGATCCATATTAACGAGATATAAAGAATACATTGCCCACATTAGATATGGGAGAAATGAAAAATCTTGTGTTGCTCAACATACAATCGAACATGACCACAGTATAGATATTAGTAATTTAAGACGAATTACAAGTGTTAATAATAATAGGACTTTGGGTGCATATGAAAGCATTCAAATAGAAAAATGTAAGAAAATCATAAACCGAGATAAAGGGCCTATCCTTTTCAGTCAACTTTTTCAATTATTAATGTAAGGCTTAGTAAACTTCACGGTTCATTATTTTTACAGGCTTCGTTAGGTAGGGTTTTTCATATAAATAGAACATAGTTTAGTTTTAAAATTAGATTAAATCATCTCCTGATGATGCTAACATGGTTAGTGAAACGTGCGTCGAGCAGTTCAAAAAAAGTGATTTGGTGTTTAGTGGTAAATCTCTTCAAGTTTACAATTATGTTGAACAAAATTATTTAAAGGCCAAAAAAATATAATAAATCGTCTGTTAAATTGGTATAAAAAAAAATGGATTGTTAATTGTATTAACCGTTAAATTTTAATCATTTATCATTAGGTTAGATTATAAATTAAGTATAAAATATTATAGAACCATTTACTTGAATTTATTTTATAATAAAAATAAAGTTTTTATAATAAAAACAATAAACGATTAAGAAAAAAAATTTAATAAAAAAATAGAAAGAAAATTCGGCCGACTCTGGGATGCGCGGCATTATCCGAAGAATAAATCGAAGTTTTTTTAGGAAAAAGAATTAAAAATGGCGAACTTTGAAAAATTGACGGTTGTTCTCAAAAAAAACTAAAACATTTCCTAAAACTTGACATCTGAATTTTTTTGTATTTTTTATTTTATATTACTTTGTATTTTTTATTTTATATTACTTTGTATTTTTTATTACAATCAAAAAATAAAAAATTTAAAAAAATTCTCATTTGGTCAATTTTTGAAGAAGTTATAGGTATTTTGTAAATTTTTTCTATATTGTAAGTTTCTTCCAAATAGATTTCAATGTTAGCACAGTTCTTACAGTTAAACCGGCCACGGTGGTCTGGTGGGTTAGTCGCCTGCCTGGCAATCCAAAGGTAGCTGGTTCGATTCCAGCGCTCGGATGGGTGTTTTTCAATCAATGGGTGTTTTTCTTTAATTCTTCGGTCCGCCTTACTTCCTACCCTACACACACACTTATATACACTCATATATACACACACACGCCCACACATATCCACACCTAAATGTATGTGATTGTTTCTAGGCAAGAGTGTAAAATCCGACAACGAATTAGCCCTCAGTCAGGCCAGTTAAAGGCTGGGTAAGACCGGATGCCTTCTGAGAAGTATTCTACGTTGGTCACTCGCCAGTCAATAGGCTTCCTGACAGATTTATTGGTAGGCGCATAACCAAGGGTTGATAGCCTGATGGGGGTGCTGGCCTGGATTTGTCGGTAGCTGATGACCGTGGTTCGGAACCCACGTTAAGCTGTAGGTCCAGTCGCTATATAGCCTTAGATGCTGATGTGCCTCTAACCGTAAATCCTTTCCTTTCCTTTCTTACAGTTAATATTGGTCGATAAAATTCCTTATATTCTGCGTTTACTCATAACATGTATAGTATGACATGGATTTAACCAAATTGCAAATAAGTCATTAGTATACAGTAATAAATTAAGTAAATAAAGGTAAACAGAAAATTTTATTTCGTCTCATTCTCAAGTACATTTACGTATTCATGAATTATGCATATATGGTAGCTATTAAACGGTAAAAAAGAGAGAAGGGTATACGTTTATTCTGTTCCCAAATATCGCATGAGAATATCAGATGTTTTTTGCTAGAAATATGGATATTATTGCAATAAAATGATTTATCATTATTTTCATCATATATCATCATATATGTTTAATCACTTATCATTTTTTTGCAGAAAAATAACCACTCTTTACCATCCACTTCTTAAATTTTGTCATAATTAACAATTTTCTTGGAACCTTTAGTGTGAAATGCTAAACTCGAATAAAATTGCTACTAAACAACAAATCACTGTTTTAACTTCTAGAAGGGTGTTTTGCTAACCTAACATCATCAGAAAATTATTGAAATTGTAAAAATGTCTGTGTAAAACAATGCGAATTGCATCGTTCTGAGTAGGTATTAATCCGATATTCTTCTTCTTATTTTGCTTCGTCCAGTCAACCTCCAGTCATCCATTGTTGGACTACCTTCTTTTCTTCTGATCTCTTTCTTGAACTTCAAAGTGCTACTTCTTTCCTGCCACCTTACTGATGTTATTCACCTATCTTAGTGGTGATCTTGCTCCATCTCTAGATCTCCACTCAATTACTCTCTTCATTCATATAGCATCTGTTATTCTCACTATATCTCCGCCCCAGCTCCACTTTTATGTGCTTATGTGATCTGATCCATTTTGTTGCCTTTTTTCTTCTACCTTTTTCTTTTCGTCTTATCTTTATTATAATTTTCTGCGTAAAAATGACTGTTGTCATTTCGTAACCGCACAATGGGAGAACGCGCATATATATATATATATATATATATATATATATATATATATATATATATATATATATATATATATATATATATATACATGGAATGGATGAAAGGACAGTGTAACTGTCGAAATGCTAAACGCTGGTGGTCGGACGTTACATAAAACACTGGCAAAATTATACTCAAAGTGCCTCAAAGAACAAAAAGTACCTGACTTATGGAAAAATGCAGTGATCCATTTACATAAAAAAGGAGCACAGGAAGATTTAAAGAACTACCGTCCAATAAGCCTGGTATCAGTAATGTACAAAGTTTTCACTAAGATAATTTCTAAAAGAATATTAAAAAAACTGAATGACGCACAACCACGAGAACAAGCAGGATTCTGAAGTGGATTCTTTACAATGGATCACATCCAGGTTGTACAGCAGGCCATAGAAAGGCACAACGAATACACCGTGCCACTGTGCTTGGCTTTTATCGACTACGAAAAAGCATTTGATTCCATCTCAAAGCATGCGATAATGGATGCACTGCTTAGCCAAGGTGTAGAGAGAGCCTATGTAAACCTATTAGAATCGATATATGATGGAGCTACAGCCACAATTCACCTTGATGATCTTGAAGTGGGAATTAATATAGAACGAGGTGTACGGCAGGGTGACGCAATATCGCCTATTCTTTTCTCGGCTGGCCTGGAAGAAGTATTCCGTAAACTGGATTGGGAACAGGATGGTGTAAAGATCAATGGTGCAAACTTAAACCATCTTAGATTTGCAGATGATATGATTCTCATTTCACAAGACACAGAGGAGCTGCAAAGACGCATACAAGAACTGCAAATGGCTGGCGAACCATTTGGCTTGAAAATAAACCTGAAAAAGAGTCAGGTTATGTTCAATAACTTCGCTCAGGACAGAAGAATTTCAGTTTTAGAAAGGGATTTAGAGATTGTGGACAACTTTATATATCTTGGGCAGAGGATTTCAATGGAGGAGAATACCGCCCGGGAGGTGGAACGGCGTGTTAAATGTGGCTGGCAGGCATTTGGTAGGCTCAACATAGTGTTTAAGAGCAGACTACCACTTTGCCTGAAAAGAAAAGTCTTTTGATCAGTGCGTTCTACCCATTATGACATTCGGAAGTGAAACCTGGACACTCACATCGCAATCAATTCAAAAACTTCGGGTGGCACTGAGGGGAATGGAAAGATGTATGCTTGGCATTACAAGACGAGACAGAAAGTCCTGCGCATGGATCAGGGAACAAACAAAAGTCTGTGACATCATTGGAAGAGTAAAACAGTTGAAATGGAGATGGGCAGGCCATATAGCGAGGCGATGGGACGACAGATGGACCAAGGCAATCCTGGAGTGGATACCGCTTGATCGCAAACGTCCGCGAAGAAGACCGAAAGCACGATGGATTGATCGTTAAGTATATTCGACCCGAGTGCCAGAGGAAAGCCCAGGACCGTGAAAGTTGGAAGCATGCTGAAGAGGCCTTCATCCTGCAGTGGATCGATACAGGCTGATGATGATGATGATGATTGCGAAACTTAAAAAAGTATACACACAGCATATATACATATATATATATATATATATATATATATATATATATATATATATATATATATATATATATATATATATATATATATATATATATATATATATATATATATATATATATATATATATATATATATATATATATGAATATACATATATATATATATATATATATATATATATATATATATATATATATATATATATATTTTTGTTGAATATTTTTGTTGGTTGCTTGACCGGGAAGGAGCCCCGCGTATCCCTTCAACTGGATGACATATGTTTCGTCTCTCGATGTTCAGACTCATCAGGGCGCCGACATATACCATACCATCAAGAATAGGGAGACCATATCCACAGCCAACAACCCATGTTGTCACCGACTTCCGGTCCCTTCGCGTGTGTCCCTATACACACAGCATATGTATATTCATATATATATATATATATATATATATATATATATATATATATATATATATATATATATATATATATATATATAAATGATTACTTGGCTGGGGACGGACCCCACCCGTCCCATCCATTAGAAGGCGCATGTTTTGTCTCTTGATGTTTAGACTCTTCCCACCCCAATAAAACAAAGGAACACCTGATACCCTCTGTGTTAGAAACGTCGATCACACATATATTCGGCACAATTTAAATATTAAGAGTACCCAGAAGTACATTAGAGTTTAAATAGAAACTATGTAACGTGCCGATAGTATGAAAAGCTGTAGGTCTTGAACACACAATGAAAAAAATATATTTTTCACATCTATCCTCGCTATTTTTTACCCAATTTCCTATACAAGCAATATTTTATGTCTATATTATTCCTTTTTATTTTACATCGATGACAAGCTCATATGGAAAAGTCATGTGGAAATAGTCAAAAACTAAAAGGCTGCTTTAAGAAGACACCTATATCCACTCTTCAGCCCAAACAGCAAACTACAGATGAGACTAAAGCTATTGCTAATCAAGGCAATGGCAAGACCGATGATCAGATATGGCTCAATAGCTTGGGGACAAGCTGCAAAATACCATAAAAAGGGAATAGTTATCGCGATGCAAACACCAAGGTTCATAAGTAACCGCCAGATACATAGGGAGATCCGATGAACACCAGTCAGGGACTTCTTAAAAGCAAAAACCCAGAGAGCCTTTGCAACGGCAAACCAATACACCGAACTTCGAAGGATCGTGGATCTCAATCCAAATGACTTCGCCGGAAGAAGGAGCAGCATGATACTCTGTAGGCCAAACCACCAGCAGGACTAGGACTAACATCCAAACTCAAACAGGTAAAATAAATAGGAAATAACAACAGTACTTCTTGGTTGCCACCTTGATTGGCAAGGTATGTATACAGGTTACCACGAGTTGGACACATGCGTTCAACAAACAGATTTAATTAAACATATACGTGTTTACTTTGCTAACGTGCTAACTTCTCTTGTAGGTAATCTCTCCATTTGTTTATATATCTTGCAATGGGAGAGGGAGCAAAGCGAACAGACCCATCCGTCGCGGATCTGGCTCAGAAACTTCTAATGAAAATCTGATAAAGATTGAAATAAACGAAACCGGTCTTAAGATGTGGATGATTTTTTTCCTTCTAGTAATCGAACGAGGCATAGTTTGTCTGTCGTACTACCTGTATTTAAGGCTACAGTTAATTAATGTATATGAGTTGACTGGTTTCAAAACCCCTCAAATTCATTTTTGACCTAAAATGAGTTATATATGCTATCTAGCAGAAAAATCTGCTTTTTTTTTTATGAAACTACTAACTATATATATATATATATATATATATATATATATATATATATATATATATATATATATATATATATATATATATATATATATATATATATATATATACAATACCATAGAAAAACTCGCTTAAGAAAGAAATACCGTTAAATCTACTTCTAATGCGTTGCAAACAGTGTCTAATCCGTTCCAACCAATCAAAGCGTATGTCTCGCTTTGACAACATGTTTTAACACAATATGTTTTAACATGTTTCACAATATGTTTTAACATGTTTTAACATGTTTTACAGGCGGGCATTTACAAATTTAGTCTTTAAAACGTAGTTGCACTGTCAATATTATTGATTTTTGCCTGAATATTTTGTGAAAAATAAATAAAATGTCTTTTTCGGAGATAAAAAAAGTGATTTCCAATCTAGCAAGAAAACTATCTCGAAATCAGGAAGGTTGGAAACGAAATATTAGTAAAGTAAAACGGTATTTTCAATTTAATATTGTTACAACTTTTTATTGATTGATGATGAAAGTAACAAGATTCGGCAGGATAATTTCATAATAAACTCCACCAATACAGAAGGAAAAAGTACATACAGTACAGAAGCCAAAACGTGCAAGAAACAAAAACGGTCTCTCTCGACAATAGAAAATCGCGAAAGTTTCCAACTACATATTGAATCCAAACAAACGAGAATAAACCGTTAGATCCTGTGGGGTAAGAAAACGTTTATCGAAATTTTGTGTATTAGTGTCGAGTAAAAGGAATACTAAATGGACACTTTCAAAGTTCAGAAATGGTCACTGAAAAAAGAAGTGGAGATACAAAGACAAATACATTTTCGAAAAGAAGAGAAAAATATATTCGATTCATTAAGAAGTTTAAGCCCGTGGATTATCATTAATGCAGATCGAACATTACTCGTGGCAGCTACCTGGCCAGTGATCTAAATATCAGAAAAATGTGGAAGATGTTTTAACAAGAAAACACCTGCGATTAAAATGTAAAGGAGAGTTACTTTCGTTTTATTTTCAATACATGATTCAATATCGGCTCTGAATCCCCTCGCAACGATGTTTGCTCTAAGTGCCTCAAACTTAGGGAAAAAATCAAGAATGAAAAAGATGCATCTACTAAAACAACGCCAACAACGAAGTATCGTATACATAAGCTCGGAGCTAAAGCATTTTTCCAAAAACTAGAAGAGAAACGGGACGGCCTTCTGACAATTTCTTTTGATCGTCAGAAAAATTTGGCACTACCGAAGACACCCGATTAAAGCACCTGTTACAGCAGAAAACTATATATTTCTAACTTTACTACTGTGATTCAATGCTCACATGCTCCCCTCTCAAAAGATATCGCTAAAACTATCGAGTTAGTATTTCCTGTGGTTGGACACTCCTACATTTCCTCTGATAGAGTATTTGCTACAATTGATAAAGAAATAACAAAAACAGAAGAAACTGTAACGCCAGGAGAGTACATAAACATTTTTAAAGAACATGGTATAATTTTAAAACTTGGCAAATATGTCCCCGATAGTGACTGGAAAGGTGCTGGTTAACAAATCCCAGTATCACAATGGCATTTGAAATTCAACCAGTGCAAAAGGTTCATTATACGACGCGGCAACAATAACGCCATCACCATTGGAGGTGAGTTATCTTTCCGTTCAGATACAGAAGTATTCAAAGGAGTCTTTAAGAAAAACCAGACTACTTTCAATATTCAGCCAAAAGAAATTCCTACCGGAGTCAAACCGAAAGGTCTGAAAATGAGGGACAACCTATTAAGCAAGTACTATGGAAAGAAGTGAAAAAAAAACTGAAAAGTGTGGGATATTATAATATAAACATATGTTGGAAAAATTTCATGATAATAATATTTCCAGTAATTCCGAAGAAACCAGTGAAAACGAAGATCATTATTTTTGCAAACAAACCGAAGATATACCCAATTTGAGAGTTTAAGTTTTTATGTGCCATTTCTAAGAAAAAAAATGTTCTTTTTGTAATACTTTCCTTTTTTTGTTCAATGAAATTTCATTCACTTTTGTTACTTGCATCTTCAAATCATTATATTTGGTTTCAAATTGCACTTAATCCACAGTTTGATAGCAAACGCCACCAAACACCAGTTATAATTGGTAAACTTGAAGAGATTTACGATAGTTTACCATTTCTGGATGTAGTAGTTGTAATGTAGTTGTAGTGGATGTAGTAGTGTAGTAATGATAGTTTACCATTTCTTCAGTAGAAATAATAAAAATAGGTTAGATTTTGATATTTTCAGAAAGACCACCACCACTTCGAGATACATTCCTAATGATTCAAATCATAGCTTCCAAAATAAGACGGCTAGTTTAAATTTTATGGTAAATAGATTAATTAATTTTCCGTTAAATAAAGATAATTATAACAAAGAATTAAAATTAATTAGGGAGGTATCTGAAGTGAATGGTTATAATAAGAACATTGTAGATAAACTAATTAGAAAATATAAGTTCAGAAAATTATTGAAAGAATCTTCGACTTTTCAAAAGGATCAGAATACAAAGAAATTCATGGTAATACCATTTGATGCCCAATTAACAAGAGGACTAGACAAAATTTTGAAAAAAGTGGACATTAAGGTTGTGTACAAACCATATAATAAATTAAGAGAAGTTCTGGGTAATCCAAAGGATACAGTAGAGCAACATGAAAAGTCGGGGATTTACGAAATTAGCTGTCAAGACTGTGATCGAAGGTGTATTCGGCAAACAAAAAGATCCATATTGACAAGATATAAAGAACATATTGCCCACATTAGATATGGGAGAAATGAAAAATCTTGTGTCGCCCAACATGCAATGGCCACATTATAGATATTAGTAATTTAAGGCTAATTAAAAGTGTTAATAATAATAGGGCTATGGATGCATATGAAAGCATTCAATTAGAAAAATGTCATGAAAATCATGAACCGAGATAAAGGACCGATTCCTTTCAGTCAACTTTTTCAATAATTAATGTAAGGCTGAGTACACTTCACGGTTCATGATTTTTACAGGCTTCGTTAGGTAGGGTTTTTCATATAAATAGAACATAGTTTAGTTTTAAAATTAGATTAAATCATCTCCTGATGATGCTAACATGGTTAGTGAAACGTGCGTCCAGCAGTTCAAAAAAGCGTTTTATTGTTTAGTGGTAAATCTCTTCAAGTTTAGTATTTCACACCAAAGGTTCCAACAGAAGAATTGATCTTATAATTGGTAATAAGATGAAAAGAGGTTGAAAATAGCAACCGACAATATTTAAGTAGAATTTTTTCCATGAAAAATTAATGATAGTTCATTGGCATCAAAAATACAGAACAATATTATTTATCAAACCAATATTTAATCTTTACGGTATTAACATATTTACCTTTCTAAGATATCTGGAAATCTTGTCGCCATGCTCCCACGGATTTACTCTTCCACCAGATGCATTGCAATCCAATATTTTGCTGCCATTATTATAAAACTGACCCCTTCCTGGACGATTATTGATATTCTTAAAATTATCCGGCTTTTTTCGTAATATTTTATTAAAAGCTTCCACCAGCACGAACACTGCATCGTACATTAATGCCGCTTGAGCTGATATAGTGTCGCGTCCAGCACCAGGAGACTGCACGGCATCCAAACGTTTCCATCTAGTGTATTTGAAACAAAAATTACCTTATTTAGAATTTGAAATTTTGATAATTTTTTTTTACGTTACAGTTAATTAAATAAAATTCTAAAGGAACAGTATAACATTTTTTCTGCTTAAAGAAAGAATTAGAATTATAAGGATGATTAGGATATCAATTTTTCAAGACAATATTGACATTTATACGTTTATTCCAATTCATATTGATTGATATTTGTTGATTTATAGCACTGCATTTACGATAGTCGTTTTCAAAGACAAAACAAAGAAAATACCAAATTTTTAAGAAAATTTTTTTTAAGTAGGCACCTTGCGATTCAATACACTTAAACCAACGACATTTCAACTTTCTAAAACCTACAAAATAAACCATTATCTAATCTTTAAATTCATCATCTGGAAAACATTAACTTTAACTTTCTTAAGCTTTGGCTGGAGCAAGTAATCGATGGAGCCCAATTTTGGTGAATAGGGTGCAAGTGGAAGTACTTTAAAGCGTAGATCATGGACCTTGATAGTAACGAAAGCCAGTAACCTCTTACATAATCCCAGGCTTGCATACAATACATTCTTTTTCTTATTCTTCCTGTTCTGTTACAGTCCGTTAGTGAACCTTAAACTCATTCAACCTTCGTCTTCAACCGAATCGAAATATTGAGTTAAACCAATCTGAGGCTGTGTGGAAGCATGCAAAGGAAGTAATGAGTCTGGTAGCGTAGCGTTCGAAATGACAACACTGTTGGCTTCTCCTTTAGAGAGGTGGCAAGCAAACATTTGATTATCTTCTGTACTAGTTTGTACTCCCTAGAGTTATTTGGTGGTCCATAGTAATTCCTTTTGTAAACTGGATTGTTCTAGAGAGTTCTAAAAATTAACTTCGAATAACGGTACGCTGCCAAGTTTTATTTCAGACTTGGGCACACTTTACAAAACTTCAACAGGCCTATAAAAACAGTGTTTTATCAAGGGTCAAGGTTTTCAAATAGTTTAAGGCAATCTCAGAAGTCCGAAACTGGATTGATGATGAACTTCACAGAAAAAGACATTCAACTGCAAAAAGTAATGAAAATATTAAAAGAATACAGGATCTTGTGCGTTCTGATCGTCGATCGTCGTGCGATGATAGTCAGCATGATCTGGGAAGATTTGAATTTGATCCACATAACTAATGATCAGATTTTAACCAATTAATTCGATAGGAAGAAAAACTGCGGTAAAATGGTTTCGAAAAAACTTTCGCAGGTTTAAAGACAACAGGAGGGAAACATGTCTTGACTTTTTGGGGTCAAAAGATCAAGAGATCTGAGAAATCAATTAAAAGCATCTGAGAAATGAGAATCAAAAGATCAAAACTTGCCGATTTGGTTTTTTAATAGCCCAATGATCGCCCATAAGTCTCGAAGTCAAACGGTTCAGCAGCATTTTTACCGAAAAGTTCTTGAAAAACTTCGAAAAAGAGTCATTTGTGTAATACATCAAGTACACCTGATCAAGACACTGTTTCGATGAACGAGTTTTTGGCAAATAAAAATTTGCCAAAAATTTTTATGATTCCAAAAATATATTATGTTCGCGAATATCAGGATAAGTTTCCTATTTACTGGCGACTTCTCTAAAATTCCGAAGGAGCTAAATGGTCGCTTCCATCTTGGTGAACATTTCTCCAGGTTTCCCAAAGTTTTTTGGATACGGGTAGTGTGATTTCTAAATTTGAAGAATATGGACAGTGAAAAATCGATCCTAACATCAAAGACTTTAGGTATAGACTTTTCCATAGGATTATGCATAGAACACTAAAAGAAAAATTACCCTACTCTTATCATGTACAAAGGATACAAGCATTATTACCCGCTCATTTTTCACACAGGCAGAAATATTGTCAATGGTTTTCTGGCAATTTCTCCTCAATATTTTATCAACCAACGAAGATTCTTTTGCGAAGAATGGGATGGCGGATATTTTGAAAAGTTAATTTAATGAAACAATTAATAATAGGTTTCTTAGAGTAAAAAAAAATCGTTAAAAAAGTAATATGATATGAAAAATTTCAAGTAATTTCAACTTTAACATTAAACGATAATAATGAGTAAGTTTTCGTTTTTTTTACAAAGCAAACCAAATTTATGCAGAAACGTAAGGAATAAATTATTATAAAATTATTATATTTTATTTTCAAATAATATCTTAAAAACTCAATGTAACAAAAAGTTAATTGGGCTTTTGAACAATTTTTTTTTATTATAAATGGAACGATCATATATCAGTTTTATAACAAAACTATTTGTATATTTATTTTTTTTCTTTATAATTAAAAAGTTATATCAAATTGAAAATACATTTTTAAACCTAGTACCGATGACACGCCGACAATTTCCGAAAAAAGTCGGAACAATTA
>JARFXV010001421.1:72500-155000 GCA_031761425.1 Cosmopolites sordidus
TTGTGATTCTTTGCATCGCACATTATGTCGCAATCGACACAATTGGATTGACATAATTTACTCACATTGCAATGCCGCCAAGACGGAGCAATTTAGGTCCCAGAACTGGCAATGCTACAAACTAAACGAATTTTCGATCTAATCGAACTGCAGAGAAATGCGAAGGGCGAAATTAAATTGACCGGAATCGATTATCACAAACGCATTAGCAAACGAAGATGATGTGTATCGAATGAGACATCATCGGTCAGTAGAAACCAATCGTGCGACAATGTCTTTGAATAATCGGGCAAGAAGATAAACAAATGTTGCGTTGGCTACTCATCGAGCTGCATTCCATTACAACATGAAAATTGATTACAGTGCAGACCAATCCGTTGCTATTGGATCGATGAGCGTTGTGTGCCCACATTGTAAGACATTGAAATACAGAAATAAAACCCCGGGATTGTGTTGCGCAAGTGACAAAGTCAACTTGGGGCCATTGGTCCTGCCACCAAAGCCATTGAGCTCATTGGTTTCTGGAACAGGAACCGATTCCACACATTCCCTGGCACAAATTCAGAAATACAACGGTTGCTTCCAAATGACTTCATTTGATGCAACAAATGTGGTTCGGGACAATTTGGTTGGAGATTCATTGTGATTTCAAATTTAATGGAAGAAAATAAATCATTTGGTTGACATAAAATTGTGACTTAATTAAATTTTGACCTAAATTTTGGAACAAAACCGCATGGTTCCAAGTGGATCACATTCCAGGCACATCACATATTTCCAGAATTTCGGCGGTGCACTGCTGATAGAATTCATCTCGCATGTAATATTTCCCATTGAATGTACTCCTCAAATTGAATATTTATGACCACAATCGTTAATAGATGCAATGATACACAGAAATACGTTTTTTTTTCTCATTTTTACTTTGTTTACGCATTTCCAATAGCTTTTCACAAATTCACAAAACGATCACAAACATATTTATTGAAATTTGGACAGGACAACGCCCGGCAGGGCAGCTAGTAATCTATAAAGATAAGAACTAGAGGTTTATTATACTGCATCGACTTTCCTATAAAAATTTTCAATACTTGAAGGTGTAGCGTGTCCTGAACCCAGCTTGTTCTCTTGGCTGATATGAGGCCAGTTTGTTGCATAATCGATTTGTGATGATCCTGGTAAACAACTTGTATATGTATAACAGAAGTCTGATTTAATTTTCGATATTCATATACCTCCCGTCTTTGGGAATAATATTATCATTGCATTGTTCCATTGGGATGGTGTTGTTCATTTTGAAAGACATTCATTAAAGAGAATTCCCAATGCTTCTAATAGTTTGTTTCCTCCCAGTTTGATAGCTTCTCTGACTATTCCAACATCTCTGGGAGATTTGCTGTTTTTCATCTCAGATAATGCCCATTTTACTTCGGCCAGTGTGATATCTAGGATGTCCTCTGATCGTTGATTTAAAACTGGTAATTTGGTTATTTAAGGTTTTTTCTGTTTGTCTTTTATATAACTCGGCATCATAAAACATTTCCACCATTTTTAGAATTTCTTCTCTATTGTATTTTTTCTACTATTTTCTTTCATATATGTAATCATAAAGTCAATTTAATCTCTTACAAAGCTGTGTTAAAGTCGTCGTAGGCATAGATATTAAATAAACTACCTACTTAAAAGGCAATGTACTACTATAATACTATACTACAAACTTAAATAAAACTATGTTGCATCCTTACCAAGCCTGAAAGCAAATAATGATAAGTCCGTCTTCCCAATGCAATATCTCTCACATGTCCAACCACGATTTCCTTGGCCATATCCGCGGAACAGTCCAACACGACATACTTATTTTCCCATCTCGATTGTTCCTCCAAACCTCTTAAAAATTGAAGCGCCTCCGTCACGTTACCGATCCTCCTTACGGTCCTAACTTGAAAATATTCATTTCCTGGTATCAAGGTCTGATATATTTGTTGTAACCGAAGAAGACCTTCAAAAAGGATCAATTAGGATTTACATATGAGGATAAAGTGAAAAATCAGACACTTTTCTGATAGATGGCGGTGCTATCGCAAAGGTGATAGCGTTTCTGAAAAGTAGCTTCTTTTCAGTCAGTCAGTTTTGTTTTGACAGCCTTCGAAAGCAGATAAAGTCGACATTTTCGAGTTTCGATGTGGTCGAACCAGCATGAGTGACGCTTCACGCCCAGAACGCCACGTTGGGGTTACTATTGGTAATGGTCAACAAAATCCATGATACGAGGGTAGTCTGAGAAGTTTCCAGCCTCAACATGAATTTGACGTTACCCGTCAAAAATATTTTGATATATAACTGCGCATGCGTTCCAAGATAACCTTGAACATTTAGCAGTCATTTAAGTCAACAACTAAGCTCTGACTTAGCTGACATTTTCAAGGTTATCTTTCAACTCATGCGTAATTATATTACCAGAATATTTTTGATGATTAATACCATCTTCAGGTTGAGGCCGGAAACTTCTCAGGCTACCCTCGTATATCGATCCAATCCATGGTCGATCCGTTAATGAAGGTTAGGCCGCATTTACACGTGTATAGTAGCTAAAACACGTAACTAAATCAAGTAACTTAATTTAGTTACTACCATAGTATGAACATCACTCTATAGTATTTGAGCAAGTAAACCGTTTAGTTAACTGTTTACTCAAGTTAATAAGTGAATCCAAGTTTATTTACTTGCTTAAGTATTACCCCTTTCGCCTGTAAGCGTCAGCTAACGCGCCCGCTAAAAGCGTTTAGTGATGTATGTTTTTAGTAAAGCTTTTAGCAAGTACAGACTGTAGTTATAGGAGACTTTGTTTATCACTATTCTTATAGTTTAAATATAAAAAAAATGACCTCGCGTTGGAGCGAAGAGACAACATTAATATTCGTGCAGGAGTATGGAGCTCGAGGTTGTTTGTGGAATATAAAATGACATATTTCTAAAAATAAACAAGCCCGAGAAGCGACTTACAATGAAATAGAAAACATTATGACGATTGAAGGATTTGGGACGCAAGACATAGAATAAAATTCAAACTCTTCGCTCGACATATTCCCAGGAACTTGGGAAGATTAAAGTGGTTTGGTGAGATGCATAAGTTTTTATGTAATGTTTTTTTTAAAAAGAATCTTTGCAATAATACTTCAAAGAACTCTTTTGAAATTCACATACAATTTCGAAACTCTTGCTCATCCTCATCTGCAAGCTGTTGTAATAATAGTGAAGATTACTATACACGTGTAAATGCGGCCTTAGAGAGATTATTGAGATGATCGGCTCGTCCGTTGAATGCATACGAACATCCTGAACGTTTGTTCATTGCGAACCAAAAACGAATTCGAGTGACCACATCACAGCAATGTTTAGATATGATAAGCACAATCTGTATAAGTTTCTTGTAGAGATTCGTGACTATTGTTGAAACATGGAGTCATCACTATATATGGTACTCAATATGAATGAATGGCCAAACAAAGTTTTACCCGGCAAACGTGCCCCGAAGAAGACTAGACACTTCCATCGGCCAGAAGGGAAACGTTTTCTAGGACTCGCAAGGTATTGCCATATCTTAATTGACTATTAAGAAAAAGGAAATATGATCATAGCAGAGTATTATGCTGCATTCTTGTCCAAATGTTCACGAGGATAGATAAACGCCTTCTTTTCGCAAAGAAAAAATATTGTTTTGCCACGACAATCCGCCACGACAATCTTTTTGCTTGTTCTGGTCTTCTTGAAGAAATGTTCGAAGAGATGTAGCAATTTCTTCTTTAAAAGCTGTAATTATCATGTTTTACCCAGTTACTGATTTGAACAAGAAGTACACATTTAACATTGCAGCTCCCAAAAGCAATTCTACAGCAATTTTCCTATACCATTTTATTCCCTTTCTCAAAGCTGAAGAATATGCTCTGATTTATCACAACTATTTATCATTACTGTAACCATTTGTCCAGTGTGTTTAGTAAATAAAGTCAGGACATCTCTTTTATCTTGCCACTTTGTTATCACGGCTCCTGCCCTGTCGATTCCTCTCTTGACTATATGATTCGCCCTTTATTAGCTTATTAATAACATCTTTAGGATTATTCTAATGGTTTTTTCTCATGGTGTCGACTAACTGAGTTTTCCTGATAAGCAACTTGTGAGTCAGCTCCATACTTGTATAGTAATTATCTACATCAAATGTCTCCAAACTGCGGCCCGTGGGCTAAATCCGGCCCGCCAGTGTCATCAATCCAGCCTGCGACAAGCAAATTTAGCAAGCGCATGCTCGTTTAGTGTGCGTACTCGGCGGCTAGTTTAGAAATTATAGATAATGGCAAGAAAATTAAACGTTGGTCGGTACACTTGACCCATCTATTTTTTCTTTGACGCAATATACTTTCAAATCATAGGTATATCCTTCTTCAAATAATAATTTATACTTTTTAACTTTTATTCTTGATATACTGAATAAAGGCCACCTTGTCCGTTTTCCACGAAAAGGGGCAAGTGTTTCATCGACGCATATCTGCTCTATGGGGACGTAGAATTTTTTGAAGTTCCATCTTAAGCGGTCTATAAGAGGTCCAGGTTTGTGCAATTTATCACAAGCATCAGCTTTTCGGTTATCTTGAAAATGCTAGTTTGCTAGCACTAGCTCAAATCTGTTGGGTGGCATTACTTACTTTACGTATATTTCTTTTTTTGACCAATAATCAGTCAGTTTCGGGACACGAAGTAAACCCATCCAAATACTTAGGTCTATAAAAGATATAATTTCCTTAAGGTTAGTATCTTTCCACTTATTTATTCAAGCCCATTTTAGTGTTGTAGTTTCTTTTTTCTGATTGGCGTAACGATTACTTTCTGTTACAATATTATCTACAAGCTCTTAATGAACCATCGGCTTGAAGAAAAAAGAGGGGGCATATCAACATACTTAAATAAAGTATTCGAACTCTCTTTTCAGGAATGTCAATCCGAAAGTCATTGAGATATTGTCTAGTAAGTTCTTGCCACATTAGTGTTGGAACTAATATCTCATCTTCATCTGAGCTATCCATTTGAAATTGATTTATAACTGTCTCTATGATTTCTCAAATTGTATCATTTCAATTTACGTTCTGAGCAGACGATAAATTATTGGATAAGATTATAAGATAAATTGGATAAGTTACCGTTTTTTTTTATTTTTTAGTAAGGGCTCAATACTACCATCCGAGCTATATAAAAACAAACAACTAGTTTCAGGCGCATATTCACCTGAGGAGGCTTGAAAGGGATTGTCCTCTTCGTCAGAAAGAACTTCGCCTAATAGCTTCTAAAGATGTTGCTGTACTTTTTTAGAACTAGCCATTTGTCTTAAGAAAAAGAAAGTAAAGTTACTTTTTTAACTTGAATTTTACTATAAAATCTTACCTTATTCAATAAAAACAGTCAATACACAAATATTATAACGTACCAAAATAGTTAGCTCTTTACTGTACCCCTAACAAATTAAAACTAAAAATAAACAACAAGAACAGACAAGTAATATTTTGAATCACGTATGATTCACGCAGCCGGCTAAGAAATTTTGGTCAGAAAGGCCACGTGAGCCAAAAATTATCTTGTCATCATTTTTACGATATTTGTTTTTCAACTTGTGACCCAAAAGATCATATTAATTATTTTTTATATTGTTGCAGGTAACGTGTTAAATGAAGAAATCATCACCGAAACAGAAGCTTATTTTTAAGAGTTCGGCAAATCGTATTTTTTGCAAGTCATAAGAAAGTTGGACGACGTGTATCAAGCTTAAAGGAGACTACGTCAAAAAATCAAAATTCTATCAAGTTTCGGTAAAAAAAACAATATTTCATTTATAAAGTATCTGAATCTTCACTCTATCCTCATAAATCAAACTTAATCAAAATGTTACCATCATTTGAATCATAGAGATAGATGATTCGTCTCCAACCATAATATTTAACAGTGTCAATTATAGCTTGATGATATTCCGGTCGCATTGAAGTCGCATAATCTAGCAAACCAGAAGATGGTGCCATTACCTGAAATACATAGGGAAAGGTTAGTTTTTGTTTGTGATTGAAACATTGTTCTTGGAGACCTTTTCGGGAAACCATGGAGTGACAAATGGCATCTGAAAAGTGTTACTGTAAGAATGTAAAGTGTCAAATGAATCTGGTGAAACTGCGCCCAACATTGAATAGACACCTCTTGAAAATTGATTGCATACTGAAAAGAAAAAAAAAATTTACATAATATTTAAATTAGTTATAACGAGTGGTTTTTTTAGTGTGTCCGAACTTCCGATAGAGGTCGCTGTCAAACTAATTGCGAGTTTTCGCGCCACTAGTGTCAAAATTATTCAGAGTAGTCTGTCATATCATCATGGGACATTTAACATCAGAGCAACACTTGCAAACTGTCGAAATTTTTGAAGTGAAAACTCTTTAGCAACTTTAAGTGATTTTCGGTAGGGGCAAAACTTATGGGTTCGCGTCACCGACATGCTACTGATGCCGACATGCGCCAGACTGGCGACACCAATTGTGTTATAAATGTGTTTTAAATCAAATTGTTGTTCTAGATAATCATTATTTTAATTGTTTAATTGTAGAATTACTGTGAAACAAGAGAGAGTACTTATGTAAAAAAATTAATAACAAAAACAAAGCATTTATTTTCGAATATTTCCAATATTGGTATCAATATTTGCATTGAAAAATTTGATATTATTTCTTTTTCTAATATTTAATCTCTGCAATACATCGTGCAATGAATGTTTCATAGTGGCTTAGGAGTTATCTTGGTAACTAGTTGTTCGATAGTATTTTTGTCGCGGATTTTAAAATTCAAAATTCTATAAAATTTTATAACAAATTTAATTTCTCAAAATTATTGTTTATTGGTTTAAATTGTCAGAAATAAAATACGTGTTTTGTTATTTTTCGCAAAATGATTATTTATAAACTTATATTATTCAATTTCACCATTAGAACTTTACAAAAACGTATTGTAATATAATTAGTTTTTCTATATGTCCATTTTCTATATTTGTTTAGATCCTCGATCCTACGTGAAGAAAAAAATATATATTTTTAAATTATACATTTAAAGAATAATTAATTTAAAAATTAAAAAAAAAACACTGTTATTCCAAAGTTTCTAGTTTTAAATTCTGTCGACAGTCCCCATGACTATGTCCCCATGCCTACCTTTTTTATCAAAATCAGTGTTCTCTGCGGCCAACTTAATTTTTCCTGCCAACCGGAGACTGACTTATTCGGGGATTATCCGGGACTGGTTTATTCCTGCCAAGGGGAAGGGGTGGACGGTGGTTTTTATAAAAAATATCGGAGGGGCAAATGTCAGGTAACCTAGGACATCTGGTTCAGTTGCATTCGAAACGATGCAAGAAGCAAAAGTGTTTTAAGTTCACATCGAGGGCCAAGATGCAAGAAAACATCGAGCAACGATGTGCCATTAAATTTAGTGTGAAATTGAACAAATCCGCTAAGGAGACTTTTCACATGATCCGTGACGCTTACAAGGATGAAGCCATGTACAGAACACGGATTTTTGAGTGGCATAAAGGATTTTCAAAGGAGGCCGGGAACACGTTGAAGACGAACAACGCACTGGATGTCCGATCTCGGATCGCACCGATGAAAATTTGACGCAAAAGTGCTCGAACGCTAGTCGATGAGGGTTCGCCGCATCCAAACAGACATCCAGATTCCTGGAAGCTCCATCATGACAACGTATCTAGTCACACGTCGCTAATTGTCAGTGAGGCACTGTCCAAACACAACGTGGCAACGCTGCCCCAACCACCTTATAGTCCAGATGTGGCTCCCCCAGACTTTTTTTGTTTCCTTGGATCAAGAGCCTGAAAGGACATCGTTTCGGAACGATTGAGGCAGTCCAAAATGCTTCGATGGAGCGCTTGAATAGCCTTGCAGTTGTGGACTTCCGGGGCATGTATGAAGACTGGAAAAACCGCTGGCATGATCATATTTTGAAAACTATTAAGTTAGTTTACATATTTCTTCAATAAATGTTTTTTATGACCTCAGTTCCGATTCATATTGGACAAACTCTGTATTCGCCGAATTATCGACAAATTCGAACGCATTTCACGCTGCTTGATATACAAAACAAAAAGAACACAATAAACTGTGCGTTTCGAAGAAAATATTACCGCTGTTGCTAGAGTGTTGATGAAGATGAAAAATTTACTAATTCGTAGCCGTTCGCAAAAAGTTGGGCTTTGTTATTCGACTACGTGAAAAATGTTGGGTAAAGTTATTCATCGACAAAACTCATTTTTGGCTAAATGGTTATAAACAATCCTCAGACGTCAAACTCATAATCTTTATAAATGAAAATAGCGAAATTATATTACAGTTACGGATTACGGCTTGATCAGCATCGTAGGCGCCGAAGATCAGCCGCTGACGTCAGCACGCTAGAATCTGCGAAACCGCTGAGAAAATTGTAGCGAGTAGCAATCAATCGATCATTCAGGAAGGATGTCAGCTGGTTTTAACTGGATATATAGATAGATTTATACGACGACGCCGCGTTCAGTGTTCACTTACGTTACAATTACAAGTATGGCGAGAGTAGGAAAAAAGGTAAGACATACCATTTCCATCCTGAGTGGGAAGAACAATACTTCTTTTGTTAATAGAAGTGTATAATTAGAGATTATACACTATATAATTAAACATAATACACCAATTTAGAAATATCTGCCTGAAATAACGTTTTTAAACGTTATTTCAGGCAGATATTTCTAAATTAAAAAAGCACCATAAAATTGTTCGTTCGACTTTTGAAAAATCATATCCTTTACATTCTACCGCTAGTTAGTCAGTTAATTGGACAACAATCAACATTTTTACAAGTACATGACAAAAATAAGGCTGAAACTGAAGCTTCCTATCGCATGTCGCAGATAATTGCATAAAATAAGAAGCCTTATGAAGAAGGATAAATAATAAAACATGCATTTTTAGAAGCTGCTGATTCATTATTCGCCAACTTCGAGATAATGTCTGCCATAAAAACAATGGAACTTTCTGCCAATACAGTGATGAGACGAGTAGAAGTAATGAGTAGTGGTGTTTTTTTACAGCTAACACATGATTTAGATAACTGAAATTTTTCCTCGCAACTTGATGAATCCACAGATGTGGTTGATACTGCCCAGATGACTATTTTGGTCAGGATAATTTTTGGGGCAATTTTATGGTTAAAGAAGGACTTTTGAAGGTTATTCCACTAAAAGCTTTTCTGTTTCTCATTTGAAAAATGTTATTTCGTCTGAGAAAATTCCAATATTTAAAATGGTAGGTTTGACAACAGATGAAGTTCCAATTATGAAGGGTTCCGACAAGGGTCTTGTGGCATTATGTCGTAAGAATGATGCTTTTCCGCAATTCCTCTCTTATTACTGCATTACCCACCAACAAGCATTATGCGGGAAGGTTTTGAAATAAACGATTTTATGAAAATGATGTTATGAAAATTATAAAAATTGTGAACAAGGTTGGAGCTCAGTCGTTACAGAGAAGATTATTCAAAGAACTGACCGATGAAATAAATTGTCAATACGGGGATTTACTTCTTCACTCTGAAGTCAGATGATTGAGTAGAGGAAAAGTAATCAAACGTTTTAATGATCTCCTACCTGCTCTAGCTGAATTTTTTAAACAACGCAATAAACCCATTCCTGAACTGAAAAACTCAACCTGGCTTGAGGATTTTAGATTTCTGGTCGACATTACAGAGAGCTTGAATGAACTTAATTTACAGCTTCAAGGGAGAGACAAGAATTAATGGAAATAATTTCTGATATAAAAGCGATCACCAAAAAGCTCGAGTTTTGGGAAAAAACCTCAAGCACTTCCCTGTTCTTTCAGAAAAGATATCTCAAAATCAGTTGCTACCTTATGATAGTAAATACCACGTACAAATAACATCGAACTTGAAGAATGCCTTTAAATTTCGTTTTAAAGATTTCAACGTCATCGCACTGATTGTAATTTGTAATGACACACCGGCACCGGTGTAATTTGTTGACTCACCCTTCATGGAAATTAATATTAAGCAATTTACCACTGTTATGCAGCATTTTGGCGAGGATAAGGCTACAACAGAAATGGAAGTAATTACGGTTCAAGATGATTTAACCTTAAAATCCTCGGAGTCAAATACAACATTTATCTTGCCTTTAGTAAATAAACACAAATATCCAGTTTTAGTTAGCGTTGCCTTAAAAGTGAAAGCGTTATTCAGCTCGAGCTATTTGTGCGAATATTCTTTCTCCAATATGAAAGTGATTAAAAGCAAATACCACAACTGACTTACAGATAAACATTTGGATAATTGTATTTGAATCACTATACCGCCAATATTAAAAAAATGTTGAGGTGTCAAAGAGTACAAATGAAAAGTACATGATTTTGTACAATATGAGATAAAATAAGAGAAGAAGAAATGATTCAATACATTACATGGCTTGGGTTCATACAAAATGTGCTGGTGTGAGTCCAAAGATCAAGAATCATTTTTGTTTTAAATGTACTGAATGGTCCATTCTAAGGAACCAGTGGTCCATCGCAAGAAACCGGTTTCATTGGATGGACCGAACGCTCCGAACGATCGAAGGTTATGTTAGTTTGAAGATTACAATAGTACAATTATTTTCCACCTAAATATTTGTATTAAAAATGTTTTTACAAGCTCATATATAAACAAAATGTTTAACTGCTCCAAATTCGACAACTCCCTCCTACGATTTGTATATTGTATGTATGTAATTTTGTATGTAGTAAAATAAATCTTGTACGTCGAAAATGGGTTTCCATTATTGCATTAAACAAGTTTAGATAGCTCTCTCTATTTGAATATTATTAAAGTAGCTCAACACATTGAAAAGGTTCGCCAACCCTGATCTAAAAGACTGCACCGTATGGTGCGGATTTTACCCCGGTGGCATCATTAGGCCGTATTTCTTTAAAAATCAAGCTGGAAAGCACGTTACTGTTAATAGATATCATTACAGAACGATGATCAATGATTATTTAATTCTGAATTTGAATGGTATTTATGTGGTTCCAACAGAACACAATAATCGATTTACTGATGTAACAATTCAGAGAAATTTAGAGGAATGAACCTGTCTAATGGCCACCAAGGTCGTGTAATTTAACGCCTAGATTATTTTTTTGGAATTATGTTAAGTCTTGGAAGTCAACATAACTCGGACAATTGCCTTGCTTGAAAAAAAGGTCGGAAATTGGTTTGACAGAATGCGCTTTGTCAGAAGTAATCGCGGCGGGCATTTATTCGAAATTGTTTTCAAATATTAACTCCATTGAATGTTATTTCGCAGAAAATATAGTTTCGAGGCATTTAATTTGGTTTTTGTTTTATTGAATTTAAATTTCGGACGCACTAAAAAATCACTCTATATATTCGTAAACATTTCACTACTTCGGTAATATTTTGTCAGTTTAACCAATATTTGATAAAAAATATAAATATAATGGAAAAGAAAAAAAATGAAAAACACGTAGTATACATAATTGAAACAAACCGAAAATATATTCATTCTATACCATCTTGGATTCGGTATCTCAAATACAAACGTAGATGCACTTTTTGCTTGTTCTCTTTTATGTTTCTATATGCGATTGCACAAAATATAGTAAAGTAAACGTTTTAAAATAATATACTTTTATCATGTGATATATTTTGTGTATGATAGTAAGATAATTATTCTCATGGCTCTGTTAAAAATGATAAAAATACCACACGTGTATTCATATGAAATGGAATGAGTTAGTGGTATGAAAGAAAAAGTTTTGTTTTCATAAAATTGCTATATAATTAAACATTGTGACTTTTATCGTTATAAAGATATGTATATCGTGGTTTGAGGATCAGAATTATCTATTAAATTACATAAAATCTAGATATCATAAAAATATTCAAAAATGTAACGAACCTCATCGAAACCTTCTTGCTGTGGGAAATCGATATGAAAATATCCGGCATATACGTACGTATTTTTTTTTTGGTTTTAAGAATGTCATTACATTACGATTGAAATGCTTGTCGTAATTACATGTTGCTTGTCTGAATGATTGTGGCGTGTTCATATATTTTTTTTCCTTTATTTGGGTTTTTGGCCACTATCTAAAACTCAAAAAATAAAATCATAAAATCAATTGGAATAATTCCAAAACGGTATTAAAAGAATCAATAACAAAATATAGAAGATTAAAAAGAAACCGCTATAATTAATTTAAATAAAAATAACTGTATTGCTATGCCTTCGGTAGATTTAAATTCAATATGGTTCCCGATTCTAAAGAATACAATTAAACACATTTAAATATTTGAATACACAACCAGTACAATAAACAATCACACAGTAAACATTACCTATATATATTTTTTGGTAGTATGTCACTGTCATGAAAATCTATTGTTGTCAATGTAAGTATCGTTGACATATACAAAAAAATATATTTACTTTCACTCGTTACTTTATATATTACAAATTAATATAATTTATTTTTCAGTTTAGTTTTGAAAACGGGGGGAGAGTACTCTCCGAAACATTAAAAGTTTGTAAAAATTTTTATAACATTTTTATATCTTTAAAATGTTGTTCGTTAGGCAAATTTATTACAAAAAAGAATCACTGAGAAATTTGTCTCCGTTTGGTTTTTTGTTTTTACCCAGTGATTCTTTCTTTAAATAAGAACAGGTATTTTTGATATTTTTTGAGTTTTAGATAGTGGCGAAAAACCCAAATAAAGGAAAAAAATACATGCTTGCTCTTACAACATACCGCTTACAAACGCGTCGCTTAGAATAGTGCCGAGCTAGAATTGAATCGGATTTGGAATGGAACATTAGTTACATTAGTGATGAATATAAAGTTTTTTTAGATGGTTATGATCGCCTTAGAAGGGTCAAATGTTTTCAAAGTAAGAGACAAAATTTATCTTTCTCCTTAGAATGACATACAACTATCGCCCTATTAATTAATATTGAATAGGAGGTTATATACTTAGGAAGCAAGCTTCCACCCTTAGCAGGAAATATCACAAGAAAATTATATGGGAACCGCATCACACAGGCCTACAAGGAAAGAATATTGGGTGCCTAGGATTTTAGAACTGATTTTAGCTATACTTAGCCACTAAATCTAAATTTGAAATCGTTATTTCTCTAACTACTCTACTTTTTAGATACATCCATTTATCTATCAATGTTTTTTTTCAATTCAATACATTCAAGTATGGTGCAGTACCACCAAATGCACACCAAATATTCTAACTTCGTATGCCTCTGGGATAGCAGACACAATTCATACCATTGGGTTAGAAAAGAGTGGCCCAAGAGAGAAAACATGTACTTTGGGGAAAAGAATGTCCTTAACGACCTCTTAGTTGAACGAGAGAAAATCATCTTTCCTCCACTGCATATCAAGCTGGGCCTAAGATTCTTGTATATTCTCTTGATAAGAATGGATCATGCTTGGCAGATATAATGAAAAAAATTCCTCAGTTGAGTACGGGAAAAATTAAAGCAGGAATATTTGACGTCCCACAAATAAGTCAACTCATTAAAGATCCTGCCTTCGTAAATTCGAGGAATGAAGCTGAGTGAAAAGCCTGGACTTCATTTATTATAGTTGTCGGAAATTTGCTGGGCAAACGCAAAGGTGAAACCTATGTTGAACTGCTAAACAAGATGTTTAACAGTTTCAGATCCCCTTTGTGTAACATGAGCATTAAGATACACTATTTCTAGACTGTTTTCCTCAAAATTTAGGCCACACCAGTGGAGAACAAGGTGAAATATTTCACCAGAATACTAAAACTATTGAGTACCGCTACCAAGGAAGATGGGATACGTACATAATGGTAAATTACTGCTACAGTTTAAACAAGGGCTGTTTCAAAATACGTTCAAAAATGTTACGTGAAAAAAGCTTCTGAAGTGTTCAGTGACTAGTTGGTTTCATGGATGACTTTTTCTTCTATCTTTGTATATAATAATATTTGTATGATTTAATAATAAAAATTCTGTGTTTAGTTATTTTATTTGATCTATGGGTTTAAATTAAAATAGTGAAAAATATATTTCACTAAAATGTTATATCTTAGAAATTTGAGCTTCTAGCCAAATAATTAATGTCATCTGCGAATTCGGGGCATCAAATTCGTGTGAAATAAGCTCCAAATACCCCGGCACCAAAACAACTGTTGACCTGTGTTATGTAACCTGAATATTGCAGCTCGTCATTAAACCATATATGTGCTGGTCTAAGTCTCATCTTTCAGAAACATCACGGCAGACTGCATAATTAAAAGAGTCTGCGATAATTATATTCACCTGGCAGTATATATATATATATATATATATATATATATATATATATATATATATATATATATATATATATATATATATATATATATATATATATATATATATATATAAGAGAAAGTACTTTCGTAAATTTATCCAACAATATAGGTTAGAAATTTCCTGGCAACGTAGCTAATTGCTATTTCAATTGTAGTGTTTATTTCGATCGAATTAAACCTTTTTTTTGTTATATTGGCCTCTTAAGGTTATATGTAAAAATAAAAGGTACGAGGGGTATTTTTTAAATAAGGCCCGTTTCTGAATGAGAGTGAGAATGACGATTTGCGCCCCTTTAGTTGTGCACCCAGCACGGTTTGCACCCGTTTAGGCGTCATTTGCAGCCGTAAGTCTGTCTGTGTGCTGTGCTGTAAAAGTTTGTGATGTTTAAGAAAATTGGGTCACCCGCGGACTATGAGATAAGATTTGAAATTCGATTCTTCAGTGCAAGAAACTTGCCAGCAACGAAAATTCACCGTCAAATTTGTGAGGTTTACGGTGATAATGTTATGAGTGACAGTAAAGTTCGAAATTGGGTGAGAATGTTCAAAGATGGGCGGATTAATCTTATTTTTAAAGATTTGATTCGTGATGTGAACAACAAAATTCGAGAGAACCGACGATTCACGATTTCAAAGTTATCAAGTGAATTTCCACAAGTTTCAATGTCAGTTTTGTACACCATTGTTTCAGAGAAAGTGAATTATCGAAAATTCGGTTCCCGGTGGATTCGAATACTGTTTTCTGACGATCACAAAACAAAGATATTGGGCTCTGTTTTATCGTGTTTAACTCGATACTCGGGAAGGAGATGAATTGTTAGATCACATCGTTACAGGAGATGACACTTGGGTATCTCACATAACTCCTGAGTTCAAGCAACAGTCAATAGAATGGCGGCACACATCGTCGCCAATTAGAGTGAAAGCCAAACAGATAATTTCAGCACGAAAGAATATGGCAACTGTCTTTTTTTGGGACAGGAAATGATTTTGTTAGTGGATTTTATGCCGAGAGGCACAACAATCCTCCATCAATTCTGATGCGTGTTGTGTCAGTTTGAGAGAACTCCGGCTTACCATACAAAACAAGCGGCGTGGCCTATAGTCTTTCGGTGTGATGTTGCTCCATGACAATGCAAGGCTACATGGTTCTGCACAAACACAAATTTTAATCAGGTCTTTTGGATGGAAAGACCTTGATCATTCGCCTTACAGTCCAGACCTTGCATCCAGTGATTTTCACTTCTTTCGATACTCAAAGGAGTTCCTTGGTGGTCAACGGTTCAACGGCGACGAAGAAGTTAAAACTACCGTAATGGACTGGGGTTCTTCACAGGCGGCAGATTTTTTTGACGTCGGCATTCAAAAACTTGTTGAGCGGTATAACAAATGTTTGCACAAAAATGCAAATTATGTAGAAAAGTAGATAAAAGTATGTAGAATATGGAAAAAAATATATTTTAATATTATTTATAGTATTTTTCTTCTTAATAAAAATCTGACATTATTTTATAAAATATACCTCGTAATATTTTTATAGCCATTTATTCCGTAGGTTTTAGCATAAATTGGGTTTACTTTGTAACAAAAAAAATAAAGCTTATACATTTTTGTCGGTAAACGCCAAAGTTGAAATTACTGGCACTAATTTTTCACACTAAGAACCAAATGGTTAAATGTCTCCATCTCAACCTGCTCATTCAACCATCTCATTCCTGCTGAAAGAAATGTTGTCGGTTCATAAAATATTGAACAAAAAGATTGGTTTTAATAAACTATTCACAATATTTTTAGGGTATACTTATATTACCACTGGGAAACTCTGGGAGCTGCTGGGAGCCCAGCACTTCGAGTACTTCTAATACTTGCTGTTCTAATTCTCACTACCGCCTACATTTTAAAAATTTTGAAACCATCCGTATCCAAAATCCCGTATCCAAAAGTCTTTTAGATACTTAGACAAATGTATGCTGAGCTAAAAATTGGATTGAGGAATTTTGGAGAGGTTCACCGTCAATACGAAGCATATCGCAATATTCGCGAACAAAATATATTTTTGATCTTAAATCGAACTTAAATGCATGCAGTGACCTACAATAACTTTTGTCACTCACAATGTTCAAATACAATTGTTTGCTACGTTGTCGTACCAAACTGTGGAAAATATATGTATTTGTACTGTATTTCAAAATGTCTGAATCTAAGAAGAAATGCCGACAGTACAGCATTGGGTATATAAAATATGGTTTTCGGCACTCTCCTATGAACCAATCATTATCTATGCGTTTAATTTGCCAAAAAGTTTTTTCACATGAAGCCTTCTAGGCTACAAAGGCATTTGAATAAAATGCTTTCTAATAAAAAGAACAAAGATTTATCCTATTTTCAAGGACTGGAAAAGAAATATTTAAAAGAGCCAACTATATCGAACCTTTTTCCGTCATTTTCTCAACACTATGGACTACGAGCTTCATATAATATTCCATTATTGAACGCAAAAGCGGGAAAACCAACACATAAATCGCGAGGAATTTATTTGATAGGCAGTCAAAGAGGTAATAAAAACTGCTCTTCAGCATAAGACAATGTCAGATATCATGATGAATAATTCAGTGCAAAGAAGAATAGATGAAATGGTTAAAAACGTTGAAATATCATTATACGATTATCAATTCTTCTACTGGAACCTTCGGTGTGAAACACTAAACTCGAAGAGATTTACCACTAAACACCAAATCACTGTTTGAAGACTTCTCGACGCACGTTTCGCCAACCATCTGATGATGCTAACAGTCGAGTTTATTCAGATTAGATGCAATCATCTCCTGATGATACTAACATGGTTAGCGAAATGTGCGCCGAGAAGTTTTCAAAAAGTGATTTGGTGTTTAGTGGTAAATCTCTTCGAGTTTATTATTATTCGATTACCTAAAGACTTGCAAATTTTCCATTCAACTCGATGAATCAAAAGTAAAAAAAAAATGGAAATCAATACAAAGGGAGGAGCCACATTAGCTGTGGTGTCTAAGGCATCAGCCTTACGATACGACAGTTAATATGGAGCGGGTTCGAATCCCGTACTAGGTAAAAAAGTTTTTCTAAAATTCTTGTGAATGTTTCTAGGTAAGAGTGTAAAATCTGACAAAGAATCACCTCTCAGTCACGCCAGTTCGAGGCTGGGTAAGGCCGGATGCCTTCTGAGAGATTTTCTACGTTGGTCACTCGCCAGTCCGTAGGCTTCTCGAGATACTTTCGGTTAAGTTTAAGTTTAAGTTAAGTTAACAAAACTAAGGGTTGATAGCCCGAGGGGGGTGCTGATCGGGTTTTTCGGTAGCTGATGACCGTGGTTCGGAACCCACGTTAAGCTGTAGGTCCAGTCGCTAAATAGCCTGCTCAGTTGCTGATGCGCCTCTAACCCTAAAACTTTACTTTTAATACAAAGGGAGAATCGATATTTAATACCATGAACAAGTTTTTTCAAGAGAAAGAAATTCCTATTCCTAATATTTTGTCAGCTGATCCAGCAATGACGAAGGGTGCTCTCAAAATGTATTTCAATCTATCTGACTCCATACTGGAGTTGAAAACAGAGAAGAAAAACTGCACGAAAACTTGATTATATCCAAAAATAGCATTGCTTATTTGACAGACCTGATTAAAATATTTAATGAAGTTAAACAAAAACGTCATAGCTGCTTTTATGGAAAAACTTCTTCTGTTCAAACAAAATCTTAGTAGAGGTCAATACAGCCACTTTCTCACATTATCAGCAATCTCTGCAAAACAGGAAGACTCTTCATGCTAATATTACGGAGAGATTCCAAAATATTTTAAACATGAATATACGGTGTTGTGTTCCTTTCCTTCTGTGATCCTTTTGTAAATGCAGATACAGCAGAGTCATCAGATTTAGATACCAAGAGTTATAGCTTCAAAAATCAATACCAGCCCTCTATCCTGATTTGTGGGCAATAGTACAGAAATTTTTAATTGCATTTTCTTCATTCGTATTTGTCAGAACATGGATTCAGTACAGTAGCTAATTTACTGTCATTGAGCATGGCAATTTGCGACTGATATTAATGATATTGGAACCCGTTATTAACAAGTTGTTAAAACTCCACCAACCCCAACTATATCATTATTTTTTTATTTCTTATTGATTTTATGTTTTTAAAATTTTAAAATTTTTAATAAATAATTCGTTACTACATTGGATGGCAATTTTAATTAATTTATACTTTGTAATTCTTAATAGATAGATAGGTAAATAAAATAGGTGTAGCTAATGTGCGCAATATTTCTATATTTGGTATAATTAACTATTATGGAAGAAGGAGCGTTAATTTCTTTTTCTTGTAAAAGGGGCCGTGGTTCAGAAAATGTTGGGAACGTCTCTTCTATACGATATATTAAGTCCTGCAGAACTATTTTGCATAAACCGAGATAAAAAAAGAGCAATATGTAGTTTTAGTGGTCGTTCACAAGAGAATATGGATTTGGTAAGTGAAAGTGTTGCTGAAGACATAGAAATTTCCATTAGTCGACGTTCATAACAATTTGAACTAAGTGATGATGCTCAAAAAAACATTTTTTCAGATGAAGCAGATTTTGAAATTGGTGGCTATGTTAATAAACAAAATTGCCGCATTTGGGGTGAGGAAAATCTACAATTGATTCATAAGAAACATTTACATCCTAAACGAGTCATTGTTTGATGTGCATTATGACCAGGAGGTATAATTGGGCCATATTTTTTTTTCAGAATGCTGATGGTTAAGCTGTAACTGTGAATGGTGTTCGATATCGTGAGATGATAACTGAATATTGGAGAACTGAATTAAATAATATTGATCTGGAGGATAGTGCCAACAAGTTATTGCAAAAAACGGTGATGTTAATTGGCCCCAAGATCATATGATTTGACATTGTTGGACTATTTTTGTTGGGGATAAGTAAAAAGTCAGGTCTATAACAGAGTATGTACAGAGTTGAAAACTTATTTTGAAATCAGTCAATTGTTATTTTCTGCTCAATCAGGGTTTAGGACAAAAAAGTTATTCAGTATGCATGCGCAACATGGAGGAACCATATAAAGGACGGGAAAACGGTGGTTAGTGTGTTTATAGATTTAAAACGAGCACTATTGACCGGGATACACTGTATAAGAAATTATTAAGTTATGGTGAAAGATCAAAAGCCTTGAAATTGATCAACAGGTACTTAACAGCCAGACATCATAGTACGAGGGTTGAGGGAAAAGTGTCGGCAAAGATGGAAAGTGCTTGGGGACTTCCTCAGGGTTGTGTTTTGGGTCAGTTGCTGTTTTATATATGTCAACGATTTTCTACAATATTGGATAAATGCTTTATTAGTATTTTTGCAGATGATACTCTCGTATCTGTGTCTGGGTATAATTGGCTTGAAATAGTTGAAATATTGAATAGTGAACTGGCAATACTATTTAGATGGCTATGCAAAAATAAACTTAAACTAAACGAATTGAAAACAAGATCCATGGTGATAGGGTCTAAAGCAAACTGCAAAAGATTTAATGAGTTAGAGTTAAAAATAAATATTAACAATTGTGATATTAAAATTGTAAATGAAATTAAATACTTAGGAGTACTGTTGTTGGTTCTTCAGCTAATATTTTGTAATCATGTCAGTTATCCATGTAGAAAGATTGAGAAAAAATAGGGTTCTTTAGTCGCATATCGTCACATTTATCACTCTGGTCGAAGAGGCTTGTATATAATACTATAGTTTTACTCCACTTTACTCATTGTATGTCTGTGCTGATATCATGTAATAAGGAGAGTATTGGTAGACTCCAAATACAGCAGAACAAAGCTATACGTGTACTATTGAACTGTAGTAGATATACACCGATAGAGGTAATGTTGCGGTCATTGGATTGGTTTTCAGTTGCGCCGGCCATTAAAGGGGCTATCATTCGATTGATATATAAAATAATACATAATTTGTTGCCCCATTATTTGAATACTTTTTTGGTACAAAGAGTAAATATGCATTCTTACGATGTCCGTTCTAGGAACAATTATAATATACCAATTGTAAGAACTACTGCTCTCCAGAAGACATTGTTTTGGGAAGGTGTTTGCCTCTTCAATGCTTTGCCCGCCCACATAGGGAGTGCTCCTAATGTGCATGTATTTAATAGACTGTTAAAATATTATTTGAAGCAATAGAGTGTTTTATCATTTGGACAGTGTTAGTTATTGCCTTTTGTTTGTATTTTCTTTTGTTAAGATTTCTTAAAATTTTTCTTACTTTTATTATTTTTTTTATACATTGATTTTGTTTTGTTACTATTAGCTGTATATGCTAAATAAAGTGTATATTTATTTATTTATTTATAAGAACAATCCTCAATCGATTTTTGAACTAAAGGATGACATTATTCGAGTCATTGGAGATAAAGCCACTATTATTCCAAAATATCATCCAAAATTTGAACAAAATAGTGGACGTCTATAGAGCTGCAAGAGGTGGTCATTTGGCAGATATTATCTTTCGAGTTTAAATGTCTTACACAATGCTTCAATTATCAATAAAAGGTTTTTTTAAATCAACGCAAATTCTCTGCTTTATTCAAGAAGTTTAAAAAACCGCTGAATTTGAAAGACCATTTCTAAGCGCAATATGAAGGAACTTCTGAGGCGATTCGTGGCTGTTGGTGAAACTTGGATTCACCGGTAGATACCAGAAATGAAGGAACAGTCAAAACAGAGTTTTTTTACCCCGCGAATGAGCTCCGAAAAAAGCAGAGACACTCCCATCAGCTAGAAAGTCTATGGCCGCTGTGGTCAAAAAAGTTTCACTAAGAGTTAATAAAAAACGGCCCCATTTATCGAACAAAAAAGTTCTGCTTCACCAAGACAATGAACCAGCCCATTCGCTGGCCTACGGTAAAATATATCGATACCCTACAAATTGATCCCACATTCACCATATTTTCCGAATTTCGCCTCCTCGGACTTGTTTCTCTTTCCAAACGTGAAGAAATGGCTGACTGGCTGGATAGAAATTCACATCAAATGAAGAAATCATCGCCAAAACAGAGTAGAGTTTTGCAGAGTCATACTTTTTGGAAGGAATACAAAAGTTCGAAAATCATTGAGTGAGAGTGTGAAGAGAAAATATGAATAGGGTGAGAAGTATGAATAGGGTTAAGAATATGGAGCTAAGAGTAAACGACGTTTAACAATGAAATAATTTTCATATAAAAAATATCGTACTTTTCGCTCTACCCTCGTATGCTAACCTCCTTTACTACTTACTATATTAAGTTACTTTTACTTACTATATACACAGTGCGTCCATTATGTCATCAATACTGGTCCGGAAAAATGTGATTAAAACGAAATACCTGGCATTTTTTATGAATTATTATTCGAAGTATTCTCTTCTAGCTTGGCTACATTTGTTATATCGATTCAATAGTGGTTCAAATGCGTGCTCCAGTTCATTTTGTTGAATAGCCTCCAAAGCACACGTCGAAGCTGTTTGGACGGTCTAAATGTCTTCAAAAAAACACCCTTTCAAATTTAATTCCAACTTTGAGAACAAAGAGAAGTCACAAGGGGCTAAATCTGGTAAATACGGTGGGTGGTGGATCACACAGACTTGGTTTCAGGCCAAACATTGCCGCACAATTAACGATGTGTGACTTGGCGCATTATCGTGCAACAAACTCCAGCTGTCTGGATCGCGATATTCTGGCCGAATGCGACGAATTATATGCATCAATCGTTTCAGAACTTTTAGGTAGTACTGCCCGGTGACAGACCAGTTGGACCAGTTGGAATGAACTCTTTGTGGACGATGCCTTTGTTATCGAAGAAATTAATGAACATTGTCCAGATTTTTGAAGCAGTTTTTCGTGTTATTTTTTTTTGCCTGTGGTTATTTCCATTCTGCTGCACTTTGGCGCTTAGTTTCTGGATCGTATTGAAAGCACAATGTTTCGTCCCCCTTAACAATTGATTTCAGGAAGCTTTCATCATTTTTGGTGGATGCAACGACCTCTCTGGAATGATTAACACGAAGTGATTTCTGCTCCTCCGTCAACGTGTGGAACAAATTTTGTACCCACCTTTGTTTTACTCAAATCCTTGTGAACAACGAGTCGAATCGTTTCTTTGCCGATGATTTCTAAGCCCCTTCTATCGTTTTTAGTGAAGCATTGCGGTCATTTGCTACAAATTCGCGAACATTTTCGATCATTTCGGGAGTGCGAGCTGAAATTAGTCTCCCGTCACGTTTGTCATCCTCTAGAGACACTCTGCCAACCAAAGAAACGTTTATGCCACAGAAAAACATTTGTTTTGCTTAAACAATCATCGCCGTACACTTGCCGCATCAACCAGAATGTTTCCGACGCAGTTTTACCGAGTTTTGCGTTAAACTTGTTCCATGATTTTATTTGTGCATCAAACTTTTCTGGCTTGTAAACAAGACGTCATAAAATCAACAAATGTCAACCGTTCGTGATAAAGTGTGTTTCATTAGGTCCAGGAATGTTCAAGCTTCGAAACGACGCCGCTCGTTAATAGATGCCGTAATTAATTGTTGAAATATATATTAAGCGAATAAAACTCGATAAAATATAAAAAAATACTAATACCGTTTTTCAAAAAACTGAAAGATAAAGATGTGGGAACCGTGTTCGAAGCAGCGTGCATCCGCTACGAGCTTAGAAGGGTTCTTCTCCGTACGTAGTATTAACCTGTGTCTCACCCATACAAAGAAAGGGTAAGTGGTATATATATCGATAGTACTATTGCTATCCTATATTTTTTAAAGTTTTTTCCCTCATTTGAATTAAATTTTGATCGAAAAAGGGAGGTTTGTTCATAGAAAAATGTTTAGTAAGGAGGGGGGCCTGCCCCCCCTCGACAAAATTATGACTTCCAACGAAAAACCTAAAGAAGGGACAATAGTCGATTCACCCTCTTTAAAAAGACCCATTATTGTCTACGACGAAAAGGATATAGATCCATTTTTTTTCTACATCGAAACGTTATCAAAAAACACAAGCAGTATCGGCAGATTCCCGCATTTAAAAATCGCCAGAGATATATTTAATCTAAATTTAGTGGATGTAAAAAAAATTTTTAATAAAGGAATAAATAGAATTGCGATCGAATTTCAAACTTTTACAGCAGCAAATAACTTTTTGAACAACGAAACAATACGAGAAAAAGGATATCAATCATACATTCCATACAATTTCACTACCTGCAAGGGATTAGTCAGGCAAATAGATCTGGAATTTAAGGAAGAGGCTTATTATTAAAGGACTGTTATGCAGACTCTCCAATCCTAAACATCAAAAGATTGAACAGGAAATCCCTCAAAGACGGTTCAGTAGAATATATCCTAACCGGGACTTGTCTATTCACATTCAAGGGCACAATTATACCAAAAACAGTAAAAGTTTACAACATGGCATTAACAGTTTCAATATACATATCCCCCGTAACCCAATGTTTTTCATGCCTAAAATTCGGGCACACTAAAGCTAATTGTAAAGGTTCAGAGACATGTTATAACTGTGGAAATAAGAAAAATAAGAACGATCCAGAACATTTCATCACACAAGATTCAAAAACCATTTATAAATGCGAAACAAAATGCATCTATTGCAAAGACGCTCATTCGTCGACCTATAAAAAATGCCCCGAACACATAAGGCAAAAACAAATTAAGGAGTTAATGGCCTTCAACAACCTACCATCCACAGAGGCATCAAATATGATAAAGAAAACATATATCAATAAGGAAGATGTATACCGAAACCCCGCGGATTTTCCAAGTCTTCCCAACAAAAACAACCCAAACTCTCGACCTGACAAGGACTTTATTTTACCGAACGAAAGAAGAGCTACTCATTTCAATCAAAACTCTAACAAACGTTCCTTTGCCCAAGCAACTATTAACGAACCAACCAAAAAAAGGATAGTAATGCAAGGTTATGACAAAGAAGCCCACAAAGAAGCTTTATACACACTAAATTCACGACCAGAAAAATCTGCTCCGATATACCTTACCAAATCCCCATCTGAATACGCTTCCTCTTCTATAGCCAGTTGCTCTTCTCAGCCTCCAAGTGCCACATACTCAGCCTCTCATAATATTTCAAACTCTACACTCGAAACAGAAACTCCACTCTCTAGCAATCACAGCAGTCAATTAGATTTAATATCGAAATTCACGAGCTCCCCAGACGGGAGAGCTCTCATCTACAATTTTTTAATTAGCCACCTCCACGGCACCTCATACAGGGATCGCGACGATCCCTCCTTTGTCGAATAAAATTCTCAGCATAAACCTCTTTTCAAAGAAAAAACCCACGAAGACTACAATTAACCTCTATCCAAAGAAAAAATCTACCTCAGGTAACTTCACCTATACAATGAACATATATAAATTAACGTTCATACCCCCATACATATCGCCAACATATTGTCCCTTCCGAATAGTCGGACGCTGTATCTCCTTTCGAAATACTTAGCATTAAATAGAAGGGAGCTCTGATGGAGGAAAGATAATACTAAGCAACCAAAATAATGAATGAAACCCGAATCGCCAGGAGCACAGCCCGAGCACCTGATCGGAGTCTTATCGAGAGAAAGTAGCGGCGAAAGCCATCGAAGTAGTATTCTGATAACCCGTCTTCAGATTTAATTTTTTGAGAAAGTTATATTAGTGACTGTGATTGTGCATTTAATTTTATCGAACAGTATTCGACCCATTGTCACGCCGGTAACCAGGCCGGATGAAGCCGGATGCTTCCAGTGGTATTCACATTATATAATAATCTGCTATAGTATATTCAGTGACGAAGTTATTGTACAAGGTTACACTCAACCTTATCATCATAAATACCCCGGATCGCCAGGAGCACAGCTCGATCATCTGGTGGTTCCCTCAAATGAGCTGGCAAATTGCTCAACAGCAGAGCCATAAACCGAAAAGAAGAAGAAGAAGAAGAAATTTGTTTAAATCATTTTAAGGGCCGGGCTTGAATTTTTTGAAATGTATTAGGAATATTTAAAAATTGGAATTAAAAAAAAGGTTTTATGTATATGAAAAAGTTTTATACGCCATTAAAAGTCTCAACTTGGGAATGACCCTGTATAGCCTAACTAAATATTTAGTTAAAAATCCCAAATATACTAAAAGAAATTTAAATTTCTATTTTAAATCTATGTAATTAGTTTAGGTGTTTGATAAAAAAATGCAAATCTTTCAGATCACGTACACCCAACCTCAAAACTATTTTAATTAAATGTTCATAATTTTAATTAAACCTTATTAAAAGTTTGTGCTCTAATTTACATTAATTAAATTAAATGCGTGTTGTTGCTTCCAGTAAAAATATTTTAGAAATATATTTTTGTTAGGAGCTACAAAAACATAATTTACATTTTCCTGTTTCTAATGCAATCAATTAGTTAATAGTTATACGACTCATGTGATGAAGCAGTGGTTCGAAAGGAAACATATTAAAGTGTTAGAGTGGCCTTCATAGTTACCGGTTCTAAATCCAATCGAGAATTTTTGGAATGAGTTAAAATGACGTCTTGCTGGCAAAAAAATTGCAAACGAGAAGACATTGTGACAAGAAATTCAGGCAGCTTGATTTTCATTACTTGAGAAGCATGCCGCCATCTAATCGAGTCCATGTCAAGAAGATGTAAATCAGTAATTAAGATAATTATATAGACTAAAGAGTTTTGGTGAGTTACAACTTTTGGTTCTTTTATGATTAGTAATAAAAATTACTACATTTTTTTACCACATAATTTTTTCTAAAATATCGCTTTTTCGTATAATTATATATTAAGTAATTCTATATATTCAAGCTAATGCCATGTATGCCTTTTAAATGAACAGTGAATTAATTCTGGAAATTAATATTGTCTTAGAAACAACGTAAATAATATTTTATATCGTTAATATTAATAAGACTCCGCCACTGTTATTCTATTGGCTATATATATATATATATATATATATATATATATATATATATATATATATATATATATATATATATATATATATATATATATCTATCATCATCATCATCATCATCATCATCATCATCATCATCATCATCATCATCAGCCCGCATCGATCCACTGCAGGAGGATGAAGGCCTCTTCAGCATGCTTCCAACCTTCACGGTCCTGGGCTTTCCTCTGCCACTCGGGTCCAATACACTTAACGATGTCATCAATCCATCGTGCTTTCGGTCTTCTTCGCGGACGTTTGCGATCGAGCGGTATCCACTCCAGGATTGCCTTGGTCCATCTGTCGTCCCATCGCCTCGCTATATGGCCTGCCCATCTCCATTTCAACTGTTTTACTCTTCCAATGATGTCACAGACTCTTGTTTGTTCCCTGATCCATGCGCAGGACTTTCTGTCTCGTCTTGTAATGCCAAGCATACATCTTTCCATTCCCCTCTGTGCCACCCGAAGTTTTTGAATTGATTGCGATGTGAGTGTCCAGGTTTCACTTCCGTATGTCATAACGGGTAGAACGCACTGATCGAATACTTTTCTTTTCAGGCAAAGTGGGAGTCTGCTCTTAAACACTATGTTGAGCCTACCAAACGCCTGCCAGCCACATTTAACACGCCGTTCTACCTCCCGGGCGGTATTCCCCTCCATGGAAATCCTCTGCCCAAGATATATAAAGCTGTCCACAATCTCTAAATCCCTTCCTAGAACTGAAATTCTTCTGTCCTGAGCGAAGTTATTGAACATAACCTGACTCTTTTTCAGGTTTATTTTCAAGCCAAATGGTTCGCCAGCCCTTTGCAGTTCTTGTATGCGTCTTTGCAGCTCCTCTGGGTCTTGTGAAATGAGAATAATATCATCTGCAAATCTAAGATGGCTTAAGTTTGCACCATTGATCTTTACACCATCCTGTTCCCAATCCAGTTTACGGAATACTTCTTCAAGGCCAGCCGAGAAAAGAATAGGCGATATTGCGTCACCCTGCCGTACACCTCGTTCTATATTAATTCCCACTTCAAGATCATCAAGGTGAATTGTGGCTGTAGCTCCATCATATATCGATTCTAATAGGTTTACATAGGCTCTCTCTACACCTTGGCTAAACAGTGCATCCATTATCGCATGCTTTGAGATGGAATCAAATGCTTTTTCGTAGTCGATAAAAGCCATATATATATATATATATATATATATATATATATATATATATATATATATATATATATATATATATATATATATACATATATATATATATATATATATATATATATATATATATATATATATATATATATATATATATATATCCTTCCCGGTCAAACAACCAACAAAAGTGTTCATTTAGGCGGAGACGCAGGTTGTTGGTGTTCCACATGAGATTGTGGAACCCAACGGTTGGGTGTGTGATGACACTCAGCTACTGCTGTCTCATTGGACGCAGTCCAAGGAAGTCTAACAGTACATATATACGCCATCCGACGGGAGGTCGGCGAAAACATGGGTTGTTGGCTGGTGGATAGGGTCTCCCTATTCTTGATGGTATGGTATAACACATGGGCTGAAAAGTCCCGGGCCTAACACATAGATGGCGCTAGTTTTATTGCAGTCACCTTTTTTTCAGTTAATACTAACCTTTAAAACACAGCTGTTAAAATTTCATGATATTCTATTCATTAGTTTGTGAGTTATTGTGCTAAGAGTGACGCTACTTTTGTTATTTTCAAAACAATGGATCAAAAACAATTTCGTGTTTTAATTTTACACTGCTTCTTGATGGGAAAAAATACCGTTCAAGCGAAGCAATGGCTTGAAAAGTGTTATGGGGACTCCGCTCCATCAGAAACAACAATAAAACGTTGGTTTGCTGACTTCAAACGTGGTCGTAGAGACACCGATGATGCAGAACGCAGTGGACGTCCAAATGAGGTGGTAACACCAGAAAACATAAAAAAAATTCCACAAAATCGTTTTGAATAATCGAAAAGTGAAGTTGCGTGAGTTAGCTGACATCGTAAAGATATCAAAAGAACGTGTGGCTTTATATTGCATAAGCATTTGACTATGAGAAAGCTCTGTTCAAAGTGGATGCCGCGTTTGCTCACTGTTGACCAAAAACGAGAACGTGTTGATGATTCTGAGCAGTGTTTGGCCATGTTTAAACGTAACAAACCGGAATTTTTGCGTCGATATGTGACAATGAATAAACATGGATCCATCACTTCACTCCGGAATCAAAACGATCGTCATCTGAGTGGACAGCAACTGGTGAACCTCGTCCAAAGCGCCCGAAAGCACAACAATCGGCTGGAAAGGTTATGGCCTCGGTATTTTGGGATGTGCGTGGTGTAATATTCATCGACTATCTTGAGAAAGGAAATACCATTAACAGTGAATATTATATAGCGTTATTGGAGCGTTTGAAGGCCGAAATTGCAAAGAAACGACGGCATATGGCAAAGAAAAAAATCACAAGTCAATCAAAACAATGGCAAAACTACATGAATTGAACTTCGAATTGCTCCCACATCCACCGCATTCGCTAGATTTGGCTCCCAGCGACTACTGGCTGTTCGCAGACCTGAAAAAAATGTTCGCCGGTAAGAAATTTCGCACGAATGAAGAGGTTATCGCTGAAACTGAGGCCTATTTTGAGGCAAAAGATAAATCATTCTACAAAAGTGGTATTGAAATGTTAGAGCGGCGCTGGAATGATTGCGTTGCTTTTGATGGAGATTACGTTGATGAATAAAGCTAATTTTGAACCAAAAAAACTGTGTTTTCTTTGTTAGGCCCGGGACTTTTCAGCCCATGTGTTATGTCGGCGCCCTGAAGAATCTGAACCTCGAGAGACGAAACATATGTTGGCTATGGCTCATCCAGTTGAAGGGATAGGTGGGGCTCCTTCCCGATCAAGCAACCAACAAAAGTGCTCATTTAGGCGAAGACGCAGGTTGTTGTGTGTTCCACATGAGATTGTGGAACTCAACGGTTGGGTGTGTGATGACATTCAGCTACTGCTGTCTCATTGGACGCAGTCCAAGAAAATGTAACATATATATATATATATATGTATATATATATATATATATATATATATATATATATATATATATATATATATATATATATATATATATATATATATATATATATATATATATATATATATATATATATATATATATATATATATATATATATATATATATATATATATATATATATATATATATATATATATATATATATATATATATATATATATATATATATATATATATATATATATATATATATATATATATATATATATATATATATATATATATATATATATATATATATATATATATATATATATATATATATATATATATATATATATATAGAAAGGCTTCAGCGGTCGGTAATATTAGAATTACTAGGTTCTCTGGGAGTTTCTCTGTTTTAGATTTGTAAAATCTCGACATTTCGGCGACGAATCTAGTTGATTTAGGCCGGGGCCTCAATCTGCCTACAATTTGCCTCCCCGGCACGACATCTGTATTAATACGTGAGGTTGTGAGTGGGGCGCTCGGTTGAGGATGGGAATGAGACAGGAGGTGGACGTTTGACTGGAAGGGTTTCGGATGGGCAATTTAGAAATAAGCGGTTTCCATGTGTTTGGAACTCTAAGACTGTCGTCCCTCTTGTTTAAGCAGTCTGGACGTTTTTCGGTCTCAATTGCTTCACGAATTATGCGGGGTTTGTAGGAATATATAGGTATGATTACTTTGACCTTGCCGAAATCTATTTTGTGACCCGTTTGGATATGATGTTCTGCTAAAGTCGAGGAGCGATCCGATTTTCGGACGGCGAGAGAATGCTCGTATATGCGATTTTCAATACGTCTATTAGTTTGGCCGATATATGATTGGGAGCAGCCAGAACAAGAAATCTCATAAACACCATGTGACTCTTGTGGAATATTATCCTTCACTGGTCTAAGGAAACTGGATATATTTCTTTCTGTTATAAATATCGTTTGGATATTAAGGGATCTAAATACGTGGTAAATTTTATCAGTAACTCCCTTAATGCATGGAAGAAGAACTTTGGGGTTCCCAGTAGAATGGTTGGTATGACCAGCTGCGTGAGCTTTATTAATGTATTTTTATTTGACGCATGTTATAGCCCTTTTGAATTAGTTCTTCTTCTAGGGAATTAAGTTCTGTTTGCTTATGTTCCCTATCCCACAATCTTAGTGATCTCGTGACTAAAGTTAAGACTACCGAATTTAATTGGGATGGATGATGATGTGAGTTAGCATTTAGATAACGGTTTGCGTGGGTAGGTTTACGATAGACAGAATAGAAGAAGCTTTGGTCTGGTCTTTTTGATATTAGAACGTCGAGAAAAGGGAGAGCAGAATTGTTTTCAGTCTCCATTGTAAATTGGACCTGAGAATGTATACTGTTCAAATGCGAAAGGAACAGATTTAAAGATTGTGGTCCGTGTGGCCTATTGACGAAAGTATCATCTACATATCGGAACCAGCAAGTAAGTTTCAACGGACTGATGTTAATGGCTTGAGTTTCAAAGTGTTCCATAAAAATATTGGCTATTCCATAAAAATAAAGTAGAGTCTTCGCTAAATATCCAGCTAATTTGTGAGTTGATGAATGATATGCGCTGACAATGGGACGAAGAGGAATGTCAGTTTTATGGATTTTTGGGAGAAAGTACATTTTTGGGATAAGATAAGATTTTTCGCGAGGTATTAAAGCCTTTTTAGCACCTGAAGAAAGATTTGAATTATTGATGACAGAACGCGTTTTTTCTCTAGATAATATGTTGTAGGGTCGCTAGGAATTTGCTTATAGTCCGCACTCTCTAGTAGATCAGACATTTTAATTTCATAGTCAAGAGTAATAAGTATGACCGTAGCATTCCCTTTATCGGCTGAAAGAATTGTTACTTCTGAATTTTTGCGTAACTCAAGTAAGGCACGTTTTTCGTTCGACGGAAGATTAGATCTCGAGGGTTTGGAACGACAAAGGATTCTGGCAATGTCTTGGCGGGTTTCTTCCACTTCAAGAGCAGGTAGGTGGGATAAAGCATCTTCCGGTTGGGAAATTATTTTCTCTACTGGGATAGTGTTAGGAGTTACTGCGAAATTAAAACCTTTTGATAAGGTTCTATGGGATGAATCGCTAATGTGGGTATTCGAAAAATTGTGTAGAAAATTGGTCGATGCAGGCGTGGGTGTTCGATTTTGGGATTTAATAAGGCGTAGAAGTTTTTCTTTTTGGATGTCAGTTTTTTGTTGAGCGATATGTTGGGCTCTGGGTAGAAATTCGATCAAAAGTATCCCATAATATGGAATGAATACTGAAGTGGCAAATGTACGGTATAGATCGAAATTTGTTTTATGTAACAAACGTCTAGTGTCGTGGGTATAATTTTTTAGCTATGTCGAATTAGCCCTGGATTGATTCTCGTGATGCACTGAGATTTATTGTAATGTTTTAACTGTAAACGTTTTGGAATGACCTTGTTGTCTCGACAGGATATAAGAAAGGTTAAGTCGCAGAGAAGACGGGATTTGCGGATGAGAAGGGTATTAAAATGTTTGGTATGTGAAATTATTTCCTGCCCGTAGAGACCTACGAAATTTTCGGAAAGGCTTACGCGGTCGGTAACATTAAAATTATTAGGTTCTCGGGTAGAACCGCGTTTTAGATTTGTAAAATCTCGACGTTTCAGCTTCCAATTTCAAGCCATTTTCAAGAGGATCTGATTTACTCCGGGGCCTCAATCTCCCCAGGGTTCACACCCAGAAAATATCGTGGTCGCATTAATAGGTAAAGCTGTCGGTGGAGCGCTCGGTTGAGGGGTGGGGGTGAGACGGGAGGTGGACGTTTGATTGGAAGGGTTTCGGATTGGTAATTTGGAAATAAGAGGTTTCCATGTATTTAAAACTCTAAGACCATCGTCCCTCTTGTTTAGGCAGTCTGGGCATTTTTCTCAAGTTCATCTCAAGTGTTTCACGAATTATGCGGATTTTGTAAGAATATATAGATGCAATTACTTTGGCCTTGTCGAAATCTATTTTGTGATCTGTTTGAATATGATATTCTGCTAGAATTGAGGAGGGAGCCGATTTTCGGATGGCGAGAGAATGCTCGTATATGCGATTTTGTATACGTCTGTTGGTTTGGACGATATATGATTGGGAGCAGCCAGAACAAAGAATCTCATAGACACCATAATGACTCACGTGGAATATTATATTTCATTGGTCTAAGGATATATTGGACTGGATATATTTCTTTCTGCAGTAAATATTGTTTCGATGTTACGGGATCAGAATATGTGACAAACTTTATCAATATATCTTTTTATTTGACGCCTGCCATAGCCGTTTTGAATTAGTGCCGTTTCTCGGGAATTAAGTTATGTTTGCCTATCTTCCTTGTCCGACAATCTTAAAGATATTTTGTCTAAAATTTTGATATATATATATATATATATATATATATATATATATATATATATATATATATATATATATATCGGGGGTGTATAACTCCTAACTCCTCCACGATCGGGGGTGTATAACTCCTAACTCGACTCGATTATAAGCCATCCGACGAGGGGTCGGCGAAAATATGGGTTGTTTGATTGTGCAGAGGGACTCCCTATTCTTGACGAGAGAGCATATGTCGGTACTCTGATGAGTCTAACCACCAACAGACGAAACATGTGCCTTCCAATGTAAGGGATGGGTGGGTCAGGCAGTTCCTCCTGGTCAGGCAACTAACCATTGCTCATATATATATATATATATATATATATATATATATATATATATATATATATATATATATATATATATATATATATATATATATATATATATATATATATATAGAGAAGTAAAATTCTGCCTACTTGACAGAATGAATTAGCAAACTAATTTAACCATAACATGCAAAAAAATACAGGAAATTATGGATCACCTTACCGTAAAAAAATTGTACATTATATAAATAATGATTAATCTTATTCACCCAATTAACTTGCACCCCTTTATGGTAAAGACTTATTCGACTAAACAATAAAGGTACAAACAAAATGTAAGGGTTTTCACTTCTATCTTAATAATAAGATTTAATTAAGCTTAAACTCGAATTAAGCTTTTAAGAATACTTCCTGAAAGGTATTTTCTGAATAAAACGGCTTCACATTTAGTGAGTAAGTAAAGTGAGTTTAATTAGAATCTGTTTACTTCATTCGGAATGGAATCTCTGAAGACTGCTACTAGAATAACTCTAAAAATTTTAAGTTAATTCGTATTAAGTGATTAGCTGCATTATTTTTGTGTACGTGTTGTTTAATACGAGGATAGAATGAAAATATTAAATATATAGGTACTCAGAATGTGTTGTCATACGGACGCTATTTGTGTTGTTTAGTGACCAGTGAAATTTCATGCGATGATGTACTACATCTAAAACCACTGTATATCACTGGTTTAGTCAATTCAAGCGTGGCCGTCAATCGCTCACGGACGAATTTAAAGAAAGTCGTTAAATCGGTTGTTGTGCCAGAAAATATCGATACTGTGCGCGAACTGATAAAGCAAAATCTTCATGTGACATACCGTGATATTGGGGCATCCCTGGGCATTAATATGATAAGCATATACAAGATTTTACCTGAACATTTAGCCGTGAAAAAGATTTGTGCGATTTGAATTCCACATAATTTGACTTCATTTGAATCATGGTGCGTCCAAAGCCATGTACAACATCTACACAGGTGACAAATATTGGATCTATGCATATAAGCCCGAAAGTAAACAGCAGTCGAATGTATCTTTCAAAATGAGCCAAACTCAACCCCAGTTGTTCGCGCAAGAAACTTCGAAGCAAATGGTCGATCGTTCTTGTGGGATAAATGGGCAGCCACAGTAACACTAGAGAATCGTAGAATAGTCAATTCTGAATGGTACACAACTATTTGTTTGCTGGAAGTCTCTGAAGAAATAAGAAAAAAAAAACCAGCAAAGCAGGATCATTCTTTACCATGATAACGCGAGCTCTCACACATTGGACCGAACAATATTGACCGGTCAAAACATCGAATTGATGGATCATCCACCGTGCAGTCCTAATTTGGCATCCTATGATTTCTTTTTGTTCCCATTCGTGATGAATAAACTACAAGGTGAACGATTTTCGACACCACATGAAACGGTTGATGCGTTCAAAATGCATGTTTTAGAGATACTCCAATCGGAATGGAAAAATTGCTATGAAAATTGGTTCAAACGTATGCAAAAGTATATGAACTACCGCGGAAAATATTTTAAAAAACAATAAAATAATTTTCAATGATAAATATTTGTTTTTATTTATTATTCCGAATTCGTTGGTTCGCCAAATGTATCTTTGTTATTGAATTAATTGGCAGAAGATACACATATACATTTATTCACTTGAATTCACAAATACTTCACTAGACTTTGAACGGGTTATTTTTCACTTTATTATCTTAAATTTTGTGATATTTCGCTTACTCTACTCTTTTACTTACGCGTTAATATTTCACAAAATATTTATTTAAGTCAACTCTAACAGGGAATTGACTCTATCGTGCAATTTTCTCACTTCTTCCTCTAAAACTTATACGTGCTGTGTCACCTCGAACTCTCAACTATTTACGTGCAACCACTCAACTCGTACTATTCGTACTCTCAACGTGGCACTGCTAACGTATAGCTCTCAACCAGCACTCTCTTTTTGTGATCTACCTCGAACTCTCTACATTTGTATAAACTATTTAAGTTTTCAAATCACCACTTCTTGATTTTTGTTTTTCGCTGATGATTTAAAAATGTTTGGAAAAATTTGTAGTGCCGAAAATGCAGTGGCTTTGCAGGTGAATCTCGATAAAATCAACAATTGATGTGTGGGAAATAAAATGTAAGTAAATATCACCAAATATAAACATATTATTTTTAATATAGACATCTCCCCTGTCCCGACTAATTATTTTATAAACAACACTATTCTTAAACGTGTCAATTATATAAGGAATTTGGGGTTGATTCTGGACACCAGGATAAATATCGATATAATATATGAAAACATTATTAACAAAGCTTATAAAATGTTGGGGTTCGTCGGTAGGAATGCAAAAGACTTGAAGAATGTTTCTAGCTTCAGCCTGTTGTATGTAACCCTGGTACGTTCTATCCTCGAATACTTGTTTTGTTTTTGTTGTACTGTACTGTGCTCCAGAACAGATTTCTCCGGTGCATTTTCACGCAGGTTGGATCCCTCCATAATTATACGATTCATTGGTGAAGTGGCAGGTATGCTGAAACTGATGACTCTATCACTACGTAGGGATATGACCGACACATCTATGTTATACAAGGTCATTAATGGAATTATTGACTGCCCTGACCTCTTAAGTTTAATACATATACAGGCTCCACCAAGAAATACAAGATGTTCCATTTTATTATCCACGAATCGTCACCATTGCAATTATGGCAAATTTTTAGCTATCTCGAGGATTGTCTCTAATGGAAATAAATGGAATGTTTGGAATGTTTAATTGTTCTATGGCAGGCTTTAAAAAACATTTAAAAACTATTAAATTGTATTAATATTTATATTATGTATATCTAATTTTAGGACAGTATTGTTGTTATATTCTTGTATGTTAGTATAGGTTTTATTGTGATTTGTATGTAACAAGGGAAACTCGCCCGGAAACAAGAACTGTTGATCGAACTTAATAACATACATTGGAATATTATTGAGCTATATGAAACACGAAGAAAGAGCGAAGAGCTAATACAACTGGATTAAACTGGTCATGTACTCTACACTCGGGCTACGAAGAATGAGCGATTTGGTGGAATTGGATACATCATCAATATAAAGCTGAAACATAGTGTGGTCAAATTTGAAAGTATATCTGACCGACTAGCCCAACGCGTCATTCAGTTGAATAAAAACTTTAGGTTTTAAATCGCCCAAGCTTATGCATCAACTATAAGCTATAGGGATCAGGCAGTTGAGAAATGTTATGATGATGTGGCCCGGCTTTTATACAAGATACGAGCAACGTAGGTACAAATTCATGTTGGGTGATTTTAATGCCAGAATTGGAACACGAACTGGTGAAAATGCAACTGGCCCATATGGAACTGGTGAAAATGCAACTGGCCCATATGGAACTGGTGAGCAGGACAATAGAGATCGCAAATTGGTTAATTTTGCTAAAAGGCATTATATTATGTAAACTTTATATTATGAATTCCTTCCATAAAAAAAGATCAGCAGAAAATGGGCATGGAAAAATCCATCTAGACTCACAAGTAAATTTGATTATATCATGACCACCGAATAGTACGAGCAAAAGTTAGTATTAGCTGCCGAAGAAAGCGCGATAGAATGGTAAGGTCAAAGAAGAGCAAAGTGGATTCTGGGAAAATGCTGGAGAAGGACAGCTATTTTGAGATTGCTTTGTCGAACCGCTTTGTTGCGTTACAGAGAAGATGGAAATATCAGCCGAATATGAAGAAATCACCAACCATGGGCTTGAAACGGCTGCTTCAATTGTACCAGAAGGAAAATATTTCAAACTGGCAAAAACCTCCAGTGAAACCATTGAATTAATGAAAAAACGACGGACAATGAGAAATGCAGGTAGTCCTTTTGACAGGGTCGAGTACGTTGAGCTCTGCAAAACTATAAGGAAACGTATCAGAGAGGAAACACGCCGATTCAACATGCAGCTCGTGCAAAAAAGCTCTGGAAGAAAACAAGGCATTAACATGGCTAAACAGAAACTGAAAAAGAAAAAAACGCAAATTTATGCCTTAATGCATGAGGATGGCTGTGTGCAGGGCGCAAGCGGAAATGTTAGAGGTCGTCAGAAAATTTTATTCACAGTTATATAAAGAAAGGAGAACTAATTAAAGACAACAATACATGACAAACAAGACGTGACAAATAATATAGAATCGATGAAAAACAGCAAGGCTTCAGGAAACGACAGTGTAACTGTTGAAATGCTAAAAGCTGGTGGTCGGACTTTACATAAAACACTAGATTATACTCAAAATGTCTCAAAGAGCAAAAAGTACCTTACTTATGAAAAAATGCGGAAGTTATCCTTTTATATAAAAAAGAAGCACAGGAAGATTTAAAGCACTACCGTCCAATAAGACTTCTATCAGTAATGTACAAAGTTTTCACCAAGATAATATTTAAAAGAATATTAAGAAAAATTAATGATGCACAACCACGAGAACAAGCAGGATTTAGAATCTGGATTCAGTACAATGGATCACATCCAGGTTGTACATCAGGCCATAGAAAGACACAACGAATACACCATGCCACTGTGCTTTGCTTTTATTGGCTACGAAAAAGCACTTGATTCAATTTCAAAGCGGGCTATAATGGATGCATTGCTTAGCCAAGAAGTAGGCTATTAGTATCGATATATGATGGGGCTACAGCAACAATTCACTTTGACGATCTTGAAGCTCGAATTAATATAGAGCGAGGTGTATGGCAGGGTATAAAGATCTATGGTGTAAACTGAAACCATCTTAAATATGCAGATGATATCATTCTCCTTTCACAAGACCCAGATAAGCTGTAAAGACGGATACAATAGCTGCAAAGTGTTGGCGAACTATTTGGTTTAAAAATAAACCTGAAAAAGAGTCAGGTTATGTTCAATAGATTTGCTCAGGAAAGAAGAATTTCAGTTTTAGGAAGAGATTTGGAGATTGTGGACCACATTATATATCGTGGGCAGAGAATTTCAATGAAGGGGAATACCGTCCGGGAGGTGGAACGGCGTGTTAAATGTGGCTGGTAGACATTTCGCAGGCTCAACATAGAGTTTAAGAGCGAACTTCCACTTTGCCTGAAAGGAAAAGTCTTCGATCAGTGCGTCCCGCCCATTATGAAATACGGAAGTGAAACGTAGGCATTCACATCGCAATCAATTCAAAAACTTTGGGTAGCACAGAGGGGAATGGAAAGATGTAAGATTCTATTACAAGACGAGACAGAAATCCCTGCACATGGATCAAAAAACAAACGAAAGTATGTGACATCATTGGAAGAGTAAACCAATTGAAATGGAGATGGGCAGGCCATATAGCGAGGTGATGGGAGGACGATGAACCAAAGCAATCCTGGAGTGGATACCGCTTGATCCCAAACGTCCGCGAAGAAGACTGAAAGCACGATGGACTGATGAGATCGTTAAGAATACTGAACCCAAGCGGCAGAGGAAAACCCAGGACCGTCAGAGTTGGAAGCATGCTGAAGAGGCCTTCATCCTGCAGTGGATCGACACAGGCTGATGATGATGATGATGAATTAATTAATTAATACTAGGGGTGAGCTGCTTCCCAAACAAATAGCACTCGATACCATAATTTCTAGAGTAGTATGCCATTCTAACCTGAAAGTTAAGGTTCGCTTTTCAATTGTAAACAATTAAGCTTTCTGTTTTCATGGTGACCACCAAAACAAAATCTAGACTCATTACTAAAGCAAATAGTATTCCTCTTGTCATTCAAGTCTAGCCTAAGAACCCTTCTCAGCTACTCGTCTTGTAGAGCGATTTAACAGAAAGCACCTAATTAAGAACGAGAAACATACATCGCCATCGCCAGTAAATCTCGATTAAAAGTCGTCCTAAAAGCAGATACAGTTATGGTAGTAATAAAAACATCATGCCCTTATAGAATATTTTGTTATAGGCATAACATGAAGTCTAAAATACCGTTCATCACATCCTAGGATACTTCTTGGTCGACCAGAATATTGCATTCATACATAATTCTGATCCTCAAACGATGTCATGCATTCTAACACTATTAACAGAACTGCAAGCATACTGAGTATAGTACCAGTCGAAAAATAACTCACAACGTGACAAATGCAAAATTTGGTAAAGCACTATTGGTGTGGATGTTGTGTGTTTATTTCACTTGTGTAATAGTTTACCCGGACTAACTGGGGCTATTAAATAATTACGAATTAGATTTTTTTTTAATTCTTGAATAAAATAGAATTTACGTTGATTTCAATTTTTTTTTTATTGATAATTGAGGCACAGTGTAGGACATTTAAATATGAAAGACAATATCTGACAATTGACCACCTATTACACCATTTTTTTGACAATATGTTCAATGACATTTTAGCATAACTGTGGTTCTATCTCAACAATGACACGAATAATCTCATCCTTTAGTTCAGAAATCGATTGTGGATTATTCTTATAGACGCAGCTTTTCACGTAACCCCAAAAAAATAGTCGGACGGTATCAAATCGCATAATGTTGGTAACCAATTTTACATCACCGTTTCTTACAATAACTCGCCCAAGAAAGTTTGTTATCAATAAAGCAGCTGTTTCATTAGCAGAGTAAGGTGTAGCGCCATCCTGTTGGAACCACATATTCTCCCGATCAATATTATTTAATTCGGCCCACAAATATCCAGTTATCATCTCACGATATCGAACACCATGCACAGCTTCACCAGCACCATTATGAAAGAAATACGGCCCAACTGCACCTCCTGACCTCCAAACAGTGACTCGTTTAGGATGTAAAGGTTTCACATAAAGCGATCGTGGATTTTCCTACTCCAAAATAGCTTTTTTTGGCAATTTTGAGGCAATGTTTATTAAGATATTGAGAAACATCTGTTTGTACTTTGATCCAATTGACAAATGCAGGATATTTTGAATGATCCAGTTGCTTTAGTTCCTTTGTTATTTGAATATTATATCCCTCCAGAATATCCTTTTTGAACTATTCAATTTATAGTCCTTTCAGATAGACGATTGTGCAAACCGTAAATATCACATAATTTTGTAAAAATATTTTTCATTAATCGTCTACTTTCATAACATAATTCAACAATTTTAACGCGTTGTTGTATTGTGTACGATTCCATTTTTATAACTGTCATATATTACACTTCTGAAATGAAACAAGACCTATGCAAATTCACAATGCCCTCTATGTTTTATTCTAAAATTAATAAATCTGCTAAATTTGAAAGACCCGAGAGAATTAACATACAATATAATGAATTTAGAAAAAGGCGTTAATAACCTAAGACGTAGATGCGTCTGAAATAAAAATTTTAAATAATATCAAATCATTTACTTTTCCAAATTTTTAAAATGTTTTTGAATTCAAGATATGCTATGAAGCGCGTATATTTTCAATATGATTCCATTTTTTCTTTCCTAATATATGTATTCTTATATATAATATATATATATATATATATATATATATATATATATATATATATATATATATATATATATATATATATATATATATATAATAGGACGAAGTAAAAAGTCCGATAGTTTTTCGATAGGTGGAGATGCGATCGGAAAGGTGATTTTTGAAAATTAGGTTCCTCTCTAGTAATGCTTCATTAAATTCAAACCATAAACCTTTCAAAAATAACAAACTGAAACAAACCTTTCAAAAATAACAACTTGTTAAAATGTCTAAAACAATCCTCTGTTTCAAAAATAATCTCTTCATTTAATATGAATTTCTCTTCAGCCACTCATTTTTGACCAATTTGCGCATTTTGACCAATTTCCCTTTTGGAGTGGCCGATGAATGGGCGGGTGCATTGTCATAGTGAAACAATACTTTTTTGTTCAGGGAGTGAGGGTGACAATCAAGTCTCCGTAAACTTTCTCAAATTTTGCAGTATTATGCTCTTTTGGGAGCGTCTTTCTCTTTTCTAACTGGTCTATGAAGACAATTGCTCTGCGAATCCCAGAAAACAGACGCAATGACCTTTCCGGTCCATTGAAGAATCTTCGCCTTCTTCTTGTAAGAGGATCATAGGGTGAATGCCGCAGTTTTGACTATTTCTTTGTTTCTGGTGTGTATTGATGAATTCAAGTTTTATCAATAGTCACGAATCGCTGCAGAACCTTCTTTGGATTGCGCTTATAATAGATGTTTCGGTTAATTACATAATTTTTTTTACAAAATTTGAGCGTTTATTTCTATAACAAAATATATTACCGTAGTAATCAAAGCATTGACCATCGCTAGCTATTACTTTTTCCCATCTTTCTGGTACAGAATGAATTCCGCGCCAAAAGAACTTTTAGGTTTTGGAGGTCAACCATTCATAAAGCTAAATTTTCAATTCTTCGTAAGAATGTACGTGTTGTTTTGAGAGTCCGCACTGCTTTGATTGAAATAAGTAGTTCAGTACATAATAAGTCCGGTAAATACGGTGGGTGGGGTAGGACGTCTCATTTAACGTTTACCAAATAGTTTTTACACATTTTGCAACATGGGGCCGAGCATTGTTATGTTGAAAAAGGACTTTATAGTGGCTTTGGGTGTATCCTGCCCGTTTTTCCTTCAATACTTGATTCAATTTTATCAGTTGTTGTCGCCAGTAATCGTTTCACCAGGTTTCAACAGTTCGTAATACACAGCTCCTCTACTATCCCACCAAATACACAACAACGCCTTCTTTCCATGTATAATGCGCACTGGTTGTGATGTTCAAGGTTGGCCTGGATCTATCCATGATTTTTTTGCGCTTTGGGTTGTCAAAAGAGATTCACTTTTCATCAACTTGATGCAAATAACCTTTTCTTTTGTGTCTGTCAAAATTTCACAAGTGGTTTTTCGCTGTTCAATGTTTATTTCCTTCAATTCATATGGCAACCATTTTGCTTCCTTCTGGATCTTTCCCAATGCGTATAATAGTTCGGAAATGGCAAATTGGGTAACATTCAATGCTTCTGCTAATTGTTATAACGTGTGAGTTGAGTCTTCATCCAATGATGCTTGCAAATTTGCGTCTTCAAACTTTTTTGGCTGTCCTGGACACTCCTTGTCTTTTATATCAAAATCACCACTTTTAAAGCGTTTAAACCATCGTTTACAAGCTTTCTGGATTAGAGCATGTTTACCATAAGCTTCAACCACAATCGATATATTTGAAGAAAAAGACAATCAGCAGTCTTTTTCTTCAAATGAAAGAAACTTATTAAATGTCCCCGCAAAACATCTTTTTTGGCATATAATTTGACATATTCAAAGCTATGAAAAATGATTTTCATCAGAAAATTTTTGATGGCGTATGTTTACCCTCCAAAACGCCACAGAGGTCATTAGTCTATACCAACAAATGTATTAGTAAGGCCATCTCTTAGCAAAATCGACATTATTAACCGAAACAGCTCTTATATGTGTAAATACTGTCCTGAAGTCGTCACTCGCCTCCGTTTTTGGTCAGTACTGAGTAAGCACGACACTCATCGCGTTGATAGCTTCTTATGCCCAAATGCTCATGTGGGATTTTCCGCAACGCATTCGTCAGAAATATTAATGACCTCAACAATCTTTTTAACCTTTACTCTGCGATACTCAGTAAATCACTTATGAATGTAATGTGATGGAGCAGAGTCTCCAGAATACTTTTGCAACATTTCTTCGGTTTGCGGAATGGTTTCTCCACACAAAAGTAGTGTTAAATCAACATACGAAATTCGGTTTGTTACCTTGGCAGAAAAAAATATGGAATTTATCAGTTTTCGAAGACACTGCAAAAAAATTATATGTTATGGTTTGAATTTAATGAAGCATTACTAGAGAGGAACCTAATTTTCAAAAATCACCTTTCCGATCGCATCTCCACCTATCGAAAAACTATCGGACTTTTTACTTCGTCCTATTATATATATATATATATATATATATATATATATATATATATATATATATATATATATATATATATATATATATATATATATAATAGGACGAAGTAAAAAGTCCGATAGTTTTTCGATAGGTGGAGATGCGATCGGAAAGGTGATTTTTGAAAATTAGGTTCCTCTCTAGTAATGCTTCATTAAATTCAAACCATAACATATAATTTTTTTGCAGTGTCTTCGAAAACTGATAAATTCCATATTTTTTTCTGCCAAGGTAACAAACCGAATTTCGTATGTTGATTTAACACTACTTTTGTGTGGAGAAACCATTCCGCAAACCGAAGAAATGTTGCAAAAGTATTCTGGAGACTCTGCTCCATCACATTACATTCATAAGTGATTTACTGAGTATCGCAGAGTAAAGGTTAAAAAGATTGTTGAGGTCATTAATATTTCTGACGAATGCGTTGCGGAAAATCCCACATGAGCATTTGGGCATAAGAAGCTATCAACGCGATGAGTGTCGTGCTTACTCAGTACTGACCAAAAACGGAGGCGAGTGACGACTTCAGGACAGTATTTACACATATAAGAGCTGTTTCGGTTAATAATGTCGATTTTGCTAAGAGATGGCCTTACTAATACATTTGTTGGTATAGACTAATGACCTCTGTGGCGTTTTGGAGGGTAAACATACGCCATCAAAAATTTTCTGATGAAAATCATTTTTCATAGCTTTGAATATGTCAAATTATATGCCAAAAAAGATGTTTTGCGGGGACATTTAATAAGTTTCTTTCATTTGAAGAAAAAGACTGCTGATTGTCTTTTTCTTCAAATATATCGATTGTGGTTGAAGCTTATGGTAAACATGCTCTAATCCAGAAAGCTTGTAAACGATGGTTTAAACGCTTTAAAAGTGGTGATTTTGATATAAAAGACAAGGAGTGTCCAGGACAGCCAAAAAAGTTTGAAGACGCAAATTTGCAAGCATCATTGGATGAAGACTCAACTCACACGTTATAACAATTAGCAGAAGCATTGAATGTTACCCAATTTGCCATTTCCGAACTATTATACGCATTGGGAAAGATCCAGAAGGAAGCAAAATGGTTGCCATATGAATTGAAGGAAATAAACATTGAACAGCGAAAAACCACTTGTGAAATTTTGACAGACACAAAAGAAAAGGTTATTTGCATCAAGTTGATGAAAAGTGAATCTCTTTTGACAACCCAAAGCGCAAAAAAATCATGGATAGATCCAGGCCAACCTTGAACATCACAACCAGTGCGCATTATACATGGAAAGAAGGCGTTGTTGTGTATTTGGTGGGATAGTAGAGGAGCTGTGTATTACGAACTGTTGAAACCTGGTGAAACGATTACTGGCGACAACAACTGATAAAATTGAATCAAGTATTGAAGGAAAAACGGGCAGGATACACCCAAAGCCACTATAAAGTCCTTTTTCAACATAACAATGCTCGGCCCCATGTTGCAAAATGTGTAAAAACTATTTGGTAAACGTTAAATGAGACGTCCTACCCCACCCACCGTATTTACCGGACTTATTATGTACTGAACTACTTATTTCAATCAAAGCAGTGCGGACTCTCAAAACAACACGTACATTCTTACGAAGAATTGAAAATTTAGCTTTATGAATGGTTGACCTCCAAAACCTAAAAGTTCTTTTGGCGCGGAATTCATTCTGTACCAGAAAGATGGGAAAAAGTAATAGCTAGCGATGGTCAATGCTTTGATTACTACGGTAATATATTTTGTTATAGAAATAAACGCTCAAATTTTGTAAAAAAAATTATGTAATTAACCGAAACATCTATTATAAGCGCAATCCAAAGAAGGTTCTGCAGCGATTCGTGACTATTGATAAAACTTGAATTCATCAATACACACCAGAAACAAAGAAATAGTCAAAACTGCGGCATTCACCCTATGATCCTCTTACAAGAAGAAGGCGAAGATTCTTCAATGGACCGGAAAGGTCATTGCGTCTGTTTTCTGGGATTCGCAGAGCAATTGTCTTCATAGACCAGTTAGAAAAGAGAAAGACGCTCCCAAAAGAGCATAATACTGCAAAATTTGAGAAAGTTTACGGAGACTTGATTGTCACCCTCACTCCCTGAACAAAAAAGTATTGTTTCACTATGACAATGCACCCGCCCATTCATCGGCCACTCCAAAAGGGAAATTGGTCAAAATGCGCAAATTGGTCAAAAATGAGTGGCTGAAGAGAAATTCATATTAAATGAAGAGATTATTTTTGAAACAGAGGATTGTTTTAGACATTTTAACAAGTTGTTATTTTTGAAAGGTTTGTTTCAGAGTATAAAACTTGATAAAACAAAGATTTTTTCTAATATCATTCTACAAAAAACTGAATGGTATTAATTTCGTTTCGAAAACAACATTCATTCCAATCACTAAACTTGTACTTAAAGATGTTCAAAGTCGTCGCCGATCCGTTCAACGGAAAGTTGAACGCAACGTAACGTACCCAATAGTCGGTGCATGATGAGGTCTTTATTTGATTTGAATTTCTTTTCAGCCAGTCATTTCTTCATGTTTGGAAAAAGAAAGCACATTCAAGCGTGTCAATTCCATTGTCGTGGTAAAACAGTTCTTTTCCTTCACCAAATGAAAGGCGTTTTTTATCAATTCTTAAAGAAATTTGATCAATAATGTGCAACATAATATTCCCCTGTAGGGATTTGATTTCGCGAACGAACTAGTTCAAACGAACGATTCCCTTTAGTAAACGACATGAACTAGTTCGTCATTACTTAAAAACCTCGTTCCCTAGTTCACCGCCAAGGAAGCGGACATTTGAAAAGAAGCATACAAATATAAAGAACTTGATTGCCAGCTACTGCGAAAGAAAAGCATTATTACCCGTTTTCATTAGTTGAAGACTCAGAATTTATCAAACTAATGCAAATGACTGCCCCATGCTAAAAAGTGCCCACCCGAAAAACATTAAGCGAACGTCTAATGCAACGGGTCTATAATAAAACAAGAGAAAATATTGAGATTGATCTTAATGCAGCTGAATTTGTAAGTGTTCTACAGATTCATGGACGACCATTAATAATGAAAATTTTACCGCATGACTCTTTATTCCTAAAATATCATTTGACAGACTGTTTTTCTTACAACAACAGACACTGGACAAAACTTAACTGCAATTTTAAAATCAAACATTCAGGAATTTCAAATAGAAAAATAAGGTTAGTTGCGTTGTTAGCGATAATGCTGCAAATATACTCGCGGCCGTAAGGAATGGTGGCTGGAAGTCAAACAATTGTTTTGCACATTCGATTAATCTCTTAGTACAGAACGGCCTTAAAGAAATTCTGCTTCTTTTAAATAACATTAAAGTAATGGTAACATTTTTAAAGCAAAGTTCTTCGGCTTTGATATAGTTAAAGCAGATTCAAAATCAAATGGGTCTACCCGAATTGAAACTCAAACAAGATGTGATAACGCGATGGAATTCGACGTTAGATATGCTAGAGAGAGCAGTTACTCAATTTTTCTATTGGAACCTCTGGTGTGAAACACTAAACTCAAAGAGATTTACCACTAAACACTTAGTAATTTAAGACTGGTAAGTGTAAATAACAATAGGACTTTGGATGCATATGAAAGCATTCAAATAGAAAAATGCAAGAAAATCATAAACCGGGATAAATGACCTATTCCATTCAGTCAACTTTTTCAATTATTAATGTAAAGGTGAGTAAACTTCACGGTTCATTTTTTTCTCTTTTGTTCTCTATTTTCCCTCTTTTGTTCTTGTATCCTTCTTTTTTGCACGCTTCATTATGTAGGTAGTACGCTTCGTAGGTAGTAGGTTAGCAATTAGGGTTCTCATATAAATAGAATATAGGTTAGTTTTAAAATTATATTAAATTGTCTGACGATGCTAACATGGTTAGCGAAACATGTGGCGAGAACTTTAAAAAAGTGATTCGGTGTTTAGTGGTAAATCTATTTGAGTTTAGAGCACACGCCCTTATTTCCACATTAGTCCTTGAAAACCCTTAAATTAACACAGTAACAGCGACAGCGGGCGATATTTTAAAAATATTTAAAGAAATAACTAATGTTTATCTAACTAATGTTATTATATATAATATGCTATGTATCAACACATTCAAAGTTACTATATTCAAGGCAATATGGAACCAGAACTTAAGGCGATATTATAAGTATTCCGAGAAAATTTTTTCAGAAGATTTAGAGATGTAGAAAATATAGATATATTAGCGGAGTCAGCAATTTTAGATCCGAGATTTAAAAAATATGCATTTAAGGACGAAATATATTATAATACAGTTGGTGCACTGCGAAGAAAACTTGGTTCTTTTTTTGGTAATTATAATTCAACAGAACATCCGTCGCCATCAGAATAAAAACAATCCGAATCAATTTGGAAAACGTTTGATAAAACGGTCAACAAATTAGTACGTCAGGAGAAAAATCCCACAACCACTGTTATAGTTGAATTGGATCGATACTTAGGTGAACCCCTTCTTAACTGATATGAAGATCTAAAATGGTGGTATGAGCGCCGCTATATATACCCGAAACTCTATAAGTACATGAAGAGTAGTCTTTGCATTCCTGCAACGTCAGTGCCTTGTGAAAGATTTTTTTTCGAAAGCGGGGCAAATTATGCAAGAAGAACACAATTAGAAACAAAAAAATTAACACATATTATTTTTAAACAGTCATTTTTAATTTATTTTAGAAGATTCTAAAATCTGTTTTATTTTTCAATGGAATTTATGAAGAATTACACTATTTAATAGTTTGTGAACACGCGGTATTTGTATTTGACCCGACTATGTGTACAATTAGTTTTCAAGTATGGCTAATTGTACGTGTAATCAGATTGACTGCATATAATACTGTGTGACTACAAGCAATTATACAATTATCCAAAAATTATTTAAAAAAACAGTGATAAAGGTGATAAAGCGTAATAGTGATAAAGGTCTTCCAGTAATATTCATACCAATCTGTTCTATGCGATCAATAAGGTATTCCCTTGCATTAACTGGCATTTCAAAAACTATACTCTTCATGTAACCCCATAAAAAGAAATCACAAGGGTTTAGATCTGGTGACCTAGGCGGTCATGCATATGGCCCTCCACGACCTACCCACTTATTAGGAAAAGCTCTGTCTATGAACTCCCGCACTGCACGCCTAAAAGGGGTTGGCGCTCCACCGTGTAAGAACCACCAGTTCTACCTGACATTCAAAGGGACATTTTCTAGAAGACCGGGAAGATCATTTTGTAACAATTCGAGATAGTTATCGCCCTAATCGAACGATTATCCCCCCCCCCCCCCCCCCCCCATTGGCCGAAAAACTATGTTGAAAATTTGTTTTCCTAAAAACATGAGGATAATCAACTGATCAAAAATGAGTATCACGGGAACTGTGAAACCCATTTCGGATAAATAAAGCCTCGTCCATAAGCAAAATATTTCTGGTAAAGTTTTGATTCATCTTATGTTGGTATAAGAGCCACTCGCAGAACTGAACTCTGTGGCTCTAAAGCTTGAACTCGTTGCACATGAAGTAGGTACAACTGATTTTCCCGCAATATTGTAAAAACTTTTGGCTCAGTACAACTTGCCGTGCTATTTCTCGAGTACTTTTGTTGTTTCTTCCTCGACAAAATTCAAAATTTATTCCTCCCGTTGCACGTTTTCAGGTGATCTCGGTCTTCCCGCGTACCCTCCATGATGTTTCTTCCAATCACCGGTATATCTGGCTCTTTGCACGGCCCGAATAAATGATTTCGATAGTGGGTGAACCCGAAAAGAAAAACGTTCCGCATATAGCTGAGATACAGCATTGGTATTTTCAAGGCACTCTCCATAAATTAACAGTATGTCAACTAATTCACTATTCTCATACACATGATGCATTTTATCTTTCCAAAATTCGCGGTAGGAATCCACTTGAAAACTGACAATTAAATACAAGATAAGAAAGTAAAAGGATAAACATTAGTTAGATCTTCTGTTCGTTCTGAATTTACGGGCGTTCGATTAAATTTGTGTAAATTATTTTAAGGGCTGCGCTGGAATTTTTCAAAAGGCTGTAGCGGTCTAATTTTAGAGATATTTAAAACATGGAATAAAAAAAAATGTTTTGAGTAGTTCTACACGCAGTTAAAAATAGTCTCAATTTAAGAATCACTCTGTATATCGAGCTAAAAGGAGACATTAAAAAATAAACCGATTTAATTTATCAAAGAAATTATATTTCAATTAAATAGTATCTTATGTTTAACTCTACCCTCATACGAGCAATATGTTGTAATTTGTTTTTCAAAAATGACTGCCATTTAACCACTACCTCTATAACAATTCACTCATCGCTGAGTAAACAAATAAGAAATTTATAGAAAAATAATCACTAGTATTTGTATGTACATGATTGCTGATGAATATTCAGATTATCTTAAGGTTAAAACCAATATTTATTTATCGTAACTTACTTAAACGAGATAGTTTGAAAGCATCCGCTGTATTGATGACGTCAACGTAGGCTTGAAGTTCGAAACGTCGTCCTGAATCGTTCTGATTGTGATTAGCGATGGCAAATTTGAAGGCCGTTTGGACATCGTCAGTTCCCTGTTCGAATATAGCGCCTGAAATAAAAATGTTATTAATAAATTCATACTTTACGTGATGAAGATGAAATAAATTGATGTATTATTGTACTATAACTTAAATAACTAACTTACTAACTGACAAGTCGGCAACGTAACAAAATTCTCAAAAGGTGGCGAATACCTTTTGAATATTGCCCAACCTGAGCTTTTTTCATAGACATCGATAGTCATCTACTTTAAGTTACTAAAGTAAGTCTCTTCACGCTACTGCCCAGGATCAAAGCAGGGCAAATATCACCGCCAAAAAAAGACGAGAAGAGCCGAAGGACACCAAACAACAATAAAATAATCTGTATATTAATTTAAATAAGCTGTTAAATCCTTCAAGTGTTTGTTAATAAAAGGTGTCTAAAAACTAAATCAGCATCAAAATAAATCCCCTACACGAACATTGATTATTCCCACCAGATACGCAGAAGCAAAGAAAATCAAAAAAATTCCAGGAAAACAGAGTTTGAAAAATCTAACCAACCAACCAAATGAAATGGGCAACTCAAGCAGTGCGAAAGCGAGGAATATTCAACATGGTCCGGTAATACACACAGGCAGTTAGTCCTATTAAATTTTTTTATCTGATGTTCATTCACACAGCTATCCATAAATCACATATTTTCTAACCATATTTGGTTAGTAGAATACAAAAACCGCACAGAATTTTAGGATAGATTTTAGTGGACTTTTTAAAGGCAAAGTAATTATATGACAATGTTTACCCAACAAATCAATGCACACAAAATAAATCAGCGGTAAAACTGGCAGAAATAAGGTTGCTGAAATGCCATGGATGTTACGATTCATAGATAGACTTTAGGGGTATTTTTGGATCATTAATACATGAAAATACAAAAATAAAATTCAAAAATATCACTAACTCAGAGTATCCTTAATTGGTCCACCGCAACAAATCATTCAATCACTAGAGTTTGCGGCCAACACATACGCAATAGCTGTGAAAAATTATTCGATCGCTTGAATAATCCAAGAGTTTTAATTAAAAATCATACAAGGTACTATTCTAACATCCAATTGTAGCATTTTAAAAAAAATAACGGGACGCTACTGGTAGTGGTACTGGTGGTACCTGGTGGTGGTAGTGGTACTAGTACCGCTACTGGTACTGGTACCGCTACTGGTACTGGTACCGCTATTGGTAATGGTAGTGATGGCTGGTAGTAGTGTTACTTCGGAAGGCAGCTGAATAATCTGGAGTTAACGTAAACGAGAGTCGAAGACATCGCCTTGGGCAGTTCAGATGTATCGAACAAAGAGACAGATACTTGGCAGCTCGCCAGACACCAGAGCCAGCCAAAATTAGGAACACCCCCATACGAAGTACGTCGATTTGTTGATCCAACCCTGTAAAGACTTATTTTCTAGTATTCTCTTAGAGGGTTTCAGGTACCTTCCTAGACCCCCACTTCTGGCAGAAATGTTCCCCTTTTGGAAGTCTGTTGAGAGAGAACGGACTCAAAGAAAGCTTCTCTAATGACTCTAAGATTAGTTCATTACTCACTTATTTATGTGTTCATATATACAGGGTGGTGCAGAGGAAATGCATGTTTTTTACCTAAGCACAACATTGTTTATTTTCAAGATAATTCATCAATTTGAAAGACCCATTATCTACAACGACCAAAATTATAATCTACTAGCTGGCCCGGCAGATGTTCTGCCTTTTAGGGTAGGTGACGCGATAAGTTTTTATAAATAGAGAAGTTGTTAATAAGTTGACTACAGCGCCACCTATCGGATCCTAGCATAGCTATGGACCATCGTCTCGACAAAACAAATATAATATGAGCTCACTCGATCAAATCGTTCAGAAGTTACACGATCTCTAACAGACGCACCAACGATTGTTACGATACTTACATCTATATCTATTGAGCCCCATTGTCTGTAATTACGGCATTGTCTGTAATTTACGGCAACAAGGATATTTTAGGTATGTAATGAATCAGGAACGGATTTTTGCCCGAGCTCGAGCAAGATTACTACAATAACTATCCAGTGTACAATAAAAATCCAATGTACTCACAAAAAATAATTGAAATTAATTTATAAACATTTTGGCGATATAGATATTTTCATAAATTGAGGTAATGGCGAACGCTAGTGCATTAAACGATTTATTCACTTATCTTTTATAGGAAATACGGTCTCTAACAATTATAGTTTGCTAACCTTTCTTCGGGTTTCTTTACAGCAAATTAATTTTGTTTGTATACATGTCCATTTATATAAATGCATTTAAAGGCTGTGCTCTATAAAGTTGACTGAAATATATGATATTTCCAACAAATCTGCAAAAAACCTTCCTGCATCAGAAGAAAAAGGCACTATCATTAATTATAATTAAACTATCGGCTTGACCAACCACCTTAAAATATTAGACAACACCAAGATCACAAAGTTTTGGAAATTGCATCCAGCCTGAAATTACATTTTCGAAAAGTTAATCATTAAAAAAAATCTCGTTAAACTTCAGAGAAGTAATGATTATTGAAATAAAGTTATAGTTTTTTGGATAAATTGAAAAATATGTTTTAATTTTTCTAAAACTTCAGACGTTTTGTTTTGTGGGGTTTATTCAGTTTTTGCTTCAAAGCGCATATGAATAATATTTAATTACGAGGGTTGCTATTTATATATTCAGAATTGGCAACAATGATCTTGCTAGGCGACATCTGACATATACATCGTAAAGTTTGACATTATTGACTATATACGTAATTAGAACGTTTTGCCATACGGGCGCTATTTGTGTTGTTTAGTGACTTGAAAATTTAATTTCAGTCAAAAAATGGAATTAACTCGTGAGAATTTTCGTAGGATGATTTACTACGACTTTCGATGCATCGATCAACCCACTTTGACTTTTGTCAAAAGGCTCGTGTCGATTGGTGTAAAGAAATGCTCAAAAAATACAATCATGATGATGAATACAATCGTGAAGCCGTGTATAATATCTACACTGGTGACGAATCTTGGATTTATGCGTATGAGCCCGAAATCAAACAGCAGTCGACCGAATCGGCCTTTCAAAATGAGTCAAACCCAACAAAAGTTGTCCGCACAAGAAGTAAATAGTCGCCATATGGTAGCATTTTTAAATTTACATAATGTAAACAGGGAAAGATGTAGTTAAGGTGTAAATGATGCGCTACCGCAACATCTAATGGCGAGATGCAACAAAGTGGGTAGCGCGAAAATATTCAGTGTTCAAATACCTATGCATACCAATTTTCATCGCGATCGGTCATACGGTGTAAAAGTTAATGTATATATATATATATATATATATATATATATATATATATATATATATATATATATATATATATATATATATATATACGCAGATGTACATAGCGATATGAGAAAAAGAAGACTTTAGTTTTGTGGACACATAAAACGGATGAATCCGAGTAGTCTAACTAGACAAATAATAGAATGTTATGAAAATAGGAGTAGAGCTAAAATAGAAACAATTAAATGGATTGCTGCAATTAAAGAGGACCGATCAGCAAATATTACACAAAGTGAAATTATATATATATATAATATATATATATATATATATATATATATATATATATATATATATATATATATATATATATATATATATATATATATATATATATATATATATATATATCTAGTATTTTCACGGATTGTAGACAATGTTTCTAAACCATTCCGGGTGTCGATCCGTTGATTCTGTGATGAGTCACGTTTTACCAAAATCTCATTTGGTATTTTCAAGTGTTGTCCGCTTCGACTAAAGAGTTCAACTATTGACTCAAACTGAATAATTACATTTGTGTAGATTACAAATATATGGGAAAATATATTAAAAAAAATTATTAAGCTAAAACTTAATATAAGGTACTTGATACAAATGAGGTCTATGCTCGAAAAATCCCTATACTCCCGAAAAAACAGTTCAATCAATAAAACATCAAAGAAACTTTACGTATGCATACAAACTAAGCCTATGAATCGGTACGAAGTGCGCATGTGCCCCGCGCCCGCTCCCAGTTGCGACACGTTCTTTGCAGGAGGTAGGCGATTTCGTGGTTTGTTTTGTGTGGTGTGTAAAATTCTTTGAATATAAAACCAACAGGAACGTGCCTTACCTATCTTTATGCACATATAAATGGGGATGGAAACAGCCATATTGAAACACCAGAGATGACTCATTGTTTTGAAATTTTGGTACTTAGTTTGCTAACCAATAATAAGTGCCGAATAAGTGTGCTGGAATACTCTTTTTGTGTGTTCTATTGTAAATACATATTAATACTTACTATATTGACAATAAAAACAATAATATCGGAAGTAAGGTAAGCACACAAAATATGGTTAGTTGTGGGTCTTGTGGTTGTTCCCTGACACGAAAAAAGAAAGATTCAGTCACATTACATAGGTAAGTGCTTTTAATACTAAATACTTCAATACTAAATTTGTAAATTATTTAAAAATAAAAACGAATTTTGTTTGAATGAAATTTTAAGGTTATAAAATCAACAAATCGCCTGGTATGCATAGGCGTAGTCAAATTGATATTATGTAAACTTAAGTTTTTAACGTGTGTTCTAAAATGTTTAGTTTTCTGAGATAGTGGGCCTTAAAAATTCAGATTATTTTTTAGTTTTGATACATACAAAACATGTTTTGCATATTTTACTTTACATACATTTACTTTACATACTTTACTCATATAAAGAACCTATAGAATATAATTAATAATACAGAGTGTTAACTTTTTTTACAATCCTATTTTCAGCAATTATTGTACTGATAAATGTAAATGTTGGAACTTAAAAACTTAGAATGTAGGAACTTTAAAACATCTAAGGTAAAAGTGAGTACTACTACCAAATGATGTTCCAAAAATTGAAGTGGACTTTTTAAAATATGTATTTTTTTATTTTATCATTTTGATAATCATCTTTAATAGCATATATTCTTGAAAGTTAGCGTTTTTGGTTGTTGTGAAAAATAAGTTTATATCTCCCACTTTAGTTTATTTATTGACTATTTACACTACAAGAATTAATTATATTTGTAAAAACTCTGTAGTAGAGACTATATATATATATATATATATATATATATATATATATATATATATATATATATATATATATATATATATATATATATAGATATATATCATCATCAGCCCGTGTCGATACACTGCAGGATGAAGGCCTTTTCAGCATTCCTGGGCTTTCCTTTGCCACTCGGATCCAATACTTAACGATGTCATCAATAAATCGTGCTTTCGGTCTTCGTACCTTCGTTATCAATCCTTCGTGCTTCGGTCTTCCGTCCCCAGCCAAGTAATCAACAATATATATGTAGATATATATATATATATATATATATATATATATATATATATATATATATATATATATGTAGATATATATATATATATATGTAGATATATATGTAGATATGATATGATATATATATGTAGATATATATGTAGATATGATATATATATATGTAGATATATATATATATATGTAGATATATATATCTATATATATATATATCTACATATATATATATATATATATATATATATATATATATATATATATATATATATATATATATATATGTAGATATATATATATATATATATATATATATATATATATATATATATATATATATATATATATATATATATATGTAGATATATATATATATATATATATATATATATATATATATATATATATATATATATATGTAGATATATATATATATATATATATATATATATATATATATATATATATATATATATGTAGATATATATATATATATATATATATATATATATATATATATATATATATATATATATATATATATATATATATATCTTCACCATCATCATCATCAACCCGTATCAATCCATTCAGCATGCTTCCAACTCTCGCGGTCCTGAGCTTTCCTTTGCCATTCGGGTCCAATATACTTAATAATATCATCAGTCCGTCGTGTTTTCGGTTTTCTCCGTGGACGTTTGCCACGTTTGAACAGTTCAGAGGAAAAAGCCGAAAACTTTAAGAAAGAAAATAATTTAGAAAGTAAAAGGGAAAAATTAAAACTCCAGTAGCGTATCTCTACCCTAGTCTTCAGATGAAGATGTGGCATTAACGCAATTAAGTAAGAAGTCATTCTTCTAAAAATTTTGTGTACACCTGATTATAGAGCTATTAAAAACCGACCACGAAAGAAAGAAAAGAAAATAATTTAGAAACTACAAGGGAAAACAACTAAGGAGAATAAAAAGAAAGAAAATAATCTAAAATCACTTGAAAAACGCTGGTACTGACATGCAGGTAACGAAGAAAGAGAGGCAGATATAAGATCTTGCAAAGACTGCTATAGGTGGAATCACAAGGATTGCGTTGGTCTAACAAAAAATGATATAGACCCATTTTGATGCCCTAACTGTGATGAAATTGGATCTCTATTATTAAATTCATTTAACAATATTGATTTATGTATCGGGAACTTATGTATAAGCACAGTATCTTAGTAACACCTACCAAAATGATTTTTTGTTGAGAAAATATGTTAATTTGCTTTAGTGTGTTGGGACATATGTTGTATTTTTTTAGTTTATGATTCTTCCTTAACAATAGACCACAAGTCTAGTTATCCATTTCAGTGTACTATTTTATCCATTGTATTAATTATCCAATGAAGAAGGGCTAAAAATGTTATATGAAGCAAGTTTCTTTATTATATAAATACATTATTGACCAGATTATCTTTCATTTAAGTTTATAGGCCTTATTATGTGGCCGCAATTTATTGCGACCACCGGCTAAGGTTTTCGAATTGTTGTTCACACCTTTCAATTGTTCGTTACTCATAAATAAATAAAAGTTTAATAATTATGTTTTTATTTTTCCACACTTATATTTTTCGAGATATCAGAGTATTAAATTAGATAGGCCTTATTTGTATCAAGTACCTTATTCTAAATTGAATAAAACAAGTTCTTTACTTTGTTATCTATAGCTGATTTTATTTTTAACTTTGTGACTATTGTTTCGTAAACAATGTTGCATTATCAAACACGACTTTAACTTTTCACTTTTAAAGTTTTAAAGTAATTTTTGATAATGTAACATTGTTTACGAAACTATAGTCACAAAGTTAAAAATAAAATAAGTCACAGATAACAAAGTAAAAAATTTGTTTTGTTCAATTTACAAATTGAACTATCACAAAGTAACAGATAAATCAATCAATTATTAATATATTCCTTTCTATTTTATTAGAAATAATAATTTATCGATATAATAATAATAATTAAATTAAAAAAAAACATACCAATACCAACCAACAAATAAAACGAATACCAACAAACAAAATAAATTCCAAGTACTAATTTATGGAATTAAAAAGTAAACATTTTGTACAATGCCTCTTTTTTAAAAATCGAACTTACGACTTTAGAAATAGAATATTCTTCCAATGGCTTTATTTTTAATGTTATTCATAATATTAATTTTGATGTGTATGTTTTATTTTTATATGTTTTATTTGGAAAGGAATACAGATCTCAACAATATTTATGGAACTTTCTTCTTTGTGCTGTCAATTTCCATTACCCATAACCTCTGACTTAATAGCATCGTCTATACATAATTCATCTTATACACTTACCTAATGGAATTTTCTCACTCAAACTACTAGAAAGTCCATCATCAAAACAAGCGAACACTGTCAACAACCAAATGAAAAACAAAGATTTTCCCCCCATTATCTTGTAACCTTGATGCCGCACTGAAATTTCAGCGAGATGCTGTGTCGACGCCCGTATCAAAGCGCAGAAGCCGATTTCCGAGTGGACCGGTCCGGAGGGTGGCTGCGAAGGGGTATAAATTGTGTTGGGGGATTGTTTCCATTATATTATCATTTTTTATTTTTAGTAGCCGCCGTTTCAAGATCTGTTGTGCAGATTTTGCAATAGATCGATTCAATTATATTTATATAAATTTTGTATAATATAATAACATTGGCCGCTTGTTGAATTTTTTGTAAAAGTTCGGCTCGTGTATTGATTTCATCCTGGTAAAGACTTCATATGACCCCACTAATAAAAGTCTAACGGATTAACGTCTGGGCTACAAGGTGGTCAAGGAAAGTCACCAATGCGCCCAATCCATCGATGTGGAAATCGTTGATTCAAATGATTTCGCACTGCAACAGTGAAATGAGCTGGCGCTCCATCTTGCATGAACCACATGTATTGTCTTAAATTTAGAGGTATACCGTCCAAAAGGTCTAATAAATTATTTTCTAAAAACTGTGTAAAAGTCAAATGGGCCGATAAAAAATGTCGATAATGCCACACCAAATATTAATAGAAAATTCGTACTGGAAATATCGCTCTCTTAGTAGCTGTCGATTTTCCAGGGAGTCATAGTGATCATTATCTCGTCATAATCATTACCTCGACCATTTACATTGTCTGTAAACAAAATCTTTTCCAGGAACATGGGGTTTTCGTTTTTTTTTATGTAGTAGATTTTGACAAAATTCTGCCGGCAAATCTTATGGCAATAACTTTTGAACAGGCGAAAAAAGGTAGTAAAGTTTTCTTTCCAAACTTGAATTTTGGTTTTTTTATTAACTTCTAGATGATTACAATAACACCACAATAACACTAGCATTAATATTGATAGTGATATTGGATACCACTCTTATGACTTTACAGGTTTTACAATAACTTAAAACAGTTTAAATTTGCAGCAGTTTATGTGTAAAAACTTCTGGTGATGCTGGGAAACGTTTGTTTGAATTTCTGAGATTTGAAGGTGCTGACATATGCAGTATGTAATTCTGTTTTTAAATACTACTTTTCTATTTTGCGGTTTATAACTCTGGCACTTTGACAGTTATAATCTAGGATTCTTCCGGTTAAAAAACATGGAATACTGTGCGTAAGAACAGCATGTGAAGAATGCATGAAATACAAATGTGGTTCCAACACAATGGCGTCATCTGCCACACAACTGGAGCAATAATTGATTTACTGCGCCAACAATTTCCTTATGACTGTACATCATGCAACTGCTTTTTGTGTGGTTATATACATTGAAATACAAAGTCGACGAAATGAATCAGATATTGTGTCAAATTGTAATGGAAAATTTTGTGAATCGAAAGGTGCAGTAGTAGACTTGGAGACTATTTGGCCAACATAACTTCTCATATTTAACCAGAGTGTATGCCTCAAGAGCAGTTAAAAAAATCAATAAGGGTAGTTCAATTTCCAATTTAAATCCGACCTGGGGCTACCCTTTACTTCTTCGTGACTTTTCTTATCTTATCTATTACTCTATGTTAATTGGTACGATTTTCGTCGCCAAGATATTATTTGTTTGGCATTCGCGTTGAGATTGTAAAAACGCCATTTTATCGTTAGCTTCGTTAACATTTCACGGTGAACCCACAATTATTTTAGCTACATGCAAACGGGAGCGTTCCAGTGTACGATATGTTTTAACACTTTATTGATAAAACGAAAACTTAAAGCAACGAACGCGGTCGAAGGGTTATATATGTCAAGGTTCTTTATTCAACCTAACGCTGTTGAAAGAGATTTTTCACATATTAATTCAGTAGTTTCCACACTTTATGTTACAAAGGTTGCTATTGATGTAACTAAAATAATAAAGAAAAACAAATATTTATCATTGAAATATTCTCCGTGATGATCTATATACTTTTGCATACGTTTGAACCAATTGTTATAGCACGTTTTCCATTCCGATTGAAGTATCTCCAAAACATGCATTTTGAATGCATCAACCGCTTTTTCTGGCATCGAAAATCATTGACCACGTAGTTTATTCTTCACGGACAGGAACAAAAAGAAATCATTGCATGCCAAATCAGAGCTGTATGGCGGATGACTCATCAATTCGATGTTTTGACCGGTCAAATATTGAGTTCGTTCGGATGTGTGAGAGCTCGCGTCGTCATGATGAAGAACGATCCTGCGTCGCTCGTTGTTTTTGTTTTCGTCAAAAACTTCTGACGAACAAATGGTTGTGTACCATTCAGAATTGACCATTCTACGATTCTCTAGTGACACTGTAACCTCATGCCCATTTATTCCAAGAAAAAAACAAGCAACTATTTGCTTCGAAGTGCTCATACGCATTGCTTTAAGATTCAACACCTGTGCAGATGTTTGTACCTGTGCAGACCTATGCAGATGCACCACGATTGTATTTTTTGAGCATTTCTTGGTACCAATCGACACGAGCTTTTTTTTAGCGATTGTCAAATTATGCGGAATCCAACGCGTACAAATCTTTTTCACGGCTAAATGTTCATGTGAAATCTTGTGTATTAGTATGACTACTAATGCCCAGGGATGCCTCAATCTCACGGTGTGTCACATCTTGCTTTATCCGTTCGCGCAGAGTATCGATGTTTTCGGGCACAACAACCGATTTTGAACGACCTTTAAATTCGTCCGTGAGCGGACGACCACGATTGAATTCACTAAATTAGTGATATACAGCGGTTTTAGATGATGCTTCATCACCAAAAGTCAAAGTGAGTTGATCGATGCACTTTTATTGAGATAATCCACGTCGAAAGTCGTAGTAAATCATCGCAAATCCTCACGAGTTAATTCCATTTTTTGACTGAGATGAAATCACTAAACAACACAAATAGCGTCCGTATAACAAAACATTCTGAGCACGTACATAATCACCAATGTCAAACTTTACAATGTATATGTCATATGGTGCCTAGCAACACCATTGTTGCAAAATTCCGGATACATAAATAGCAACCCTCAAACGCTCCCCTTTACAAAATTTTATTCTTGAACCAAATAATATAATTCATATAGTGATACAGACCAGTGGCGGCTCGTGGGTTTTTAAAGTGGGAGGGCGTAGAAGAAAGTAGTGCTGCTGAAGATTTTTTTTGCTTTCCCTTTCCTCCTTTTTACTTTTCGTGCTACTGAAACCCTATACAGGAAGTGACCCAGGTAAATCAGTTAATGGAAAGAAACTAAACGTAAATAAAATATGGTGTTTTGCTCTAAAAAATTGTTTAATACATTAATAAATGCTGGAGAGGCGACGCCCCAACGCCCTCTCTCACGAGCCGCCATTGATACAGACACATTTTCAAATCGTAAAAATGTATTTACAAAAAAAAAAAATAAAAAATAAACGTGATTGACAGAATATTATGTGTATATATAGTGGAGGCCAATAAAATAAGAGTGGCGGGGTCTTATTAAAACATTTTAACCAGATTTATTTTTACATTGTTTCTAAGACAATATTAATTTTCTAGAATAAATTTTCCAAGCATTTAAAAGTCATGCATGGTATTAGTGTGAATATGGACAATTATATATAATTCATAATTATATGTTGATGAGATATTAAAAAAATTATTACGTGGTCAAAAAATAAGAGTAATTTTTATTTCAAATCATAAAAAAAAAACTAAAAGGTGTAGTTGTTTAAAATTGTTTATTCTATATAATTACCGAAGTTTAATAATTTGTAGTATGTTCCCTAGTTTTAATTACTCATTGACATCATCGTTTAATTTTACAATTGAAAAGCCAAAGCAAATCTTATGCATTTAATAATTTAATAATTGCTAAAGTTTTGAAAGAATCATACGTGATCCAAAAACAACCAGAAAAGGCCGTCCGGGAAAACTGTGTAAAAAAAATGAATGCTCGTATTGTAGGAGAGACTTTGAAGAATCCTTTTACTATATATGTCGTTATAAAAAAAATCTTGACCTAAGTATCAACACTAGAACCATAAGACGACGTTTACAACAGAAGAACCTTTAAATATTGTTTTCCTTTATTTGGATTTTTCGCCACTATCTAAAACTCAAAAAATATCAAAAATACCTGTTCTTATTTAAAGAAAGAATCACTGGGTAAAAACAAGAAACTAAACGGAGACAAATTTCTCAGTGATTCTTTTTTGTAATAAATTTGCCGCACTGGAACGGTAGTTGGTTCGATTCCAGCGCTCGGATGGTTGTTTTTCTTTCTTTCTTCTGTCTATTTACTTTCTAAATGTTTGTGATTGTTTCTAGGCAAGAGTGTAAAATCTGACTACAAATTACCCCTCAGTCACGCCAGTTAAAGGCTGGTTAAGGCCGGATGCCTTCTGAGAAGTGTTCTACGTTGGTCACTCGCCAGTCGGTAGGTTTCCTGATAGAGTTATGGGTAGGCACATAACCAAGGGTTTATAGCCCGAGGGGGGTGCTGGCCTGGGTTTGTCGGAAGCTCATAACCGTGGTACGGAACCCACGTTAAGCTTTAGGTCCAGTCGCTAAATAGCCTAGTTGCTGATGCGCCTCTAACCCTAACACTTTACCTTTTTTTTATTGTACTGATTGTGTATTCAAATATTTAAATGTGTTTAATTGTAGTCTTTAGAATCGGGAACCATATTGAATTTAAATCTACCGAAGGCATAGCAATACAGTTATTTTTTTTATTGCTATGCCTTCGGTAGATTTAAATTCTATATGGTTCCCGATTCGAAAGAATACAATTAAGCACATTTAAATATTTGAATACATAATCAGTACAATAAACAATCACACAGTAAACATTACCTATATATATATTTTTTTTGGTGGTATGTCACTGTCATGAAAATCTATTGTTGTCAATGTACGTATCATGGACATACACAAAAAAAATATATTTACTTTCACTCGTTACTTTATATATTACAAATTAATATAATTTATTTTTATAACATTTTTATATCTTTAAAATTTTGTTCGTTAGACAAATTTATTACAAAAAAGAATCACTGAGAAATTTGTCTCCGTTTGGTTTTTTGTTTTACCCAGTGATTCTTTCTTTAAATAAGAACAGGTATTTTTGATATTTTTTGAGTTTTAGAGAGTGGCGAAAAAACCAAATAAAAGAAAAAAATATATGAACACGCCACAATCATGCAGACATTAAGAAGAACCTTTAAGGTAGAGTAGCCCGTAGTACTTTTAAGTAAACAGAAGATAAAGCAGAGGTTTAAACTTTTCAAAAATAGACTGTAGTGAAGATTTCCAACGTAACTGGAAAAACATTATTTTTAGCGATGAAACCAAAATTAATTTATTTGGTTCTGATGGCAAATTTTAGGAGAGAAGACATATTAATAAAGAATTTAATCCAAGTAGTATGGTGAAGTATGGTGGTGGTAACATCAAAGTCTGTGGGTACTTTTCATATAACGGAATAGATCCAATATATAAAAAATAATATGACAAAAGAAATTTACTTAGCAATCTTAGATACAATTATGCTACCTAACACTGAAGAGATCATGCCGTTACAGTGAGTCTACCAACAAGACAATAATCCCACACATACTGCTAATGTGGTGTAGCAGTGGTTCGAGAGGAAACATTAAAGTATTAGAGTGGCCTTCACAGTCCTCGGATATAATCCAATCCAGAACCTGTGGAACGAGTTAAAGCGTTAAAATATCTTGCTGGTAACAAAAAGCAAGCAGAAAACATTGTAGCAAAATTTAAACAACTTGGTTTTCAATACTTGTAGAAGATCTTGACATCTAATTGACCATGCCAAGAAGATGTTAATCAGTAATTAAGAATAAGGGACATATTACAAAGGTTCCAGGTTTCGGTAATTATAGAGACTAAACAGTTAAAGAATTACACCTTTTAGTTTTTTTATGATTTGTAATAAAAATTACTCTTCTTTTTTTACCCACGTAATTTATTCTAAAATCTCTCATCAGCGTATAAAATATTTCAAATGTTCTTTATTTGGCTTGAAACTCTTCATGTTTATCTGTTTATCACACGAAAAAAATATGACGCTAACCCGAAAATGCCAAACGAAAACGCGAAACGAAAAAACGATGCGTTTTAAAAGGTACTATCATAGCAACCAAAATGACAAGAGATTAAACTGTGAATCGACCATTTTTACCAGCGCCATTTCTTAAAGAAAATAAGAATTATTAACCGCTTCGCCTGCTATACCAACAGAATATGTATGTTAAATGTTGGTATATAGCAAACTGGTCGCAAATTGGTTTGTGTATATCTGAAGAAAACAATGACAATCTTTTTTTTACATAAAAATGCCAGAAAGTATATACCTGTGTGTATATATATATATATATATATATATATATATATATATATATATATATATATATATATATATATATATATATATATATATATATATATATATAGAGGTTAGGATAAACTGTCAAAGAGAACGTACAAGAATGGTAAGATCGCAGAAAGGCAAAGTGGATTCTGGGAAGCTACTGCAGATGAGCAGCGATTTTGAGATTGCTTTTCGAGCCGCTTTGCTGTGTTGCAAGACCCAGAAGAGATGGAAGTGACCGATCAGTATGAAAAAATCAACGACAATGTGCTTGAAACAGCTGCTGCAATAGCACCAGCAGAAAAAGTTTCAAAAAATGAAAAATTTCCAATAAGACCATTGATTTAATGAAGAAACGGCGAACAATGAGTAATGCAGGGAATCTTTTTGGCAGAGGCGAGTACGTTGAACTTTGCAGGACTATAAAAGAACGTATTCGAGAGGAAAAGTGTCGGTTCAATATATAGCTGGTGCAAAAAAAGACTAGAAGAAAACAAGGGAATAATTAAAGCTAAACACAAGCTGAGAAATAAAAGGACACCAATGTTTGCCTTAATGCGTGAGGATGAGACAGTGTGTAGGGAGCGTACGGAAATGTTAGAGGTTATCAGACGACTTTATTCAAAGTTATATGAAAATAAAAACCAGTCAAAGACAGCAATGCCCATGAAAGAGCAAATGCCAGATATCATGTTGGATGAAGTGACAAATGCCATAGAAACGATGAAGAATGGAAAGGCTCCATGAAAGGACAATGTAACGGTTGAAATGTTAAAAGCTGGTGGTCGAACTTTAAATAAAATACTGGTAAAATTGTACTGAAAATGCCTCAACGATCAAAAAATATCCAGCCTATGGAAAAATGCTGAAGTAATTCTTCTTCATAATAAACGAGCACAAGAAGATTTTAAAAAATACCGCCCAATAAGCCTTAGTAATGTACAAAGTTTTCACTAAGATAATATCTAAAATAATATTAAGAACACTGTATGACGCACAACCAAGAGAGCAGGCAGGATTCAGAAATGGATTCAGTACAAAGGATCATATTCAAGTTGTCCAGCAAGCCATAGAAAGGCACAATGAATACACCATGCCACTGGGTTTGGCTTTTATTGACTATGAAAAGGCATTTAACTCAATATCAAAGCAACCCATAATGGATGCACTGCTTAACCAGGGGATAGACAGAGCTTATGTGAACCTACTGGGATCCATGTATGATCAAGCTACAGCTGCAGTTCACATAGATGATCTTGAAATTAAAATCAACAAAGAACGAGGTGTACGACAGGGTGACTCAATATCGCCTATTCTTTTCTGAGATTTCCTTGAAGAGATATTCCGTAATCTGCATTAGAATCAGGAAGGAATAAAAATCAATAGTGCGTACATAAACCGTCTTAGATTTGCAAAAATAAACCTAAAAAAGAGTCAGATTATGTTCAACAAATTTGTTGTCAACAAAAGAATTTCTATTTTAGGAAGCGATTTAGAGATTGTAGATCATTACATATATCTTGGGCAAAGGAGGGTATTCAATGGAGGATAATACTGCCCGGGAAGTAGAACGGCATGTTGAGTATGACTGGCAGGCATTTGGCAGGCTCAATATAGTGTTTGAGAATAAACTCCCACTTTGTCTGAAGAGAAACTGCTCGATCACTGCGTGCTGTCTGTTTTAACATACAGAAGTAAAACATAGATACTCCCTCATAGACACTCACATCACAATAACTTTAAAAGCTTCGGGTAGCACAGAGGGGAATGGAAAGGTATATGCTTGGCATGACAAAGCGGGACAGAAAGGTCTGCATATGAATCAGAGAACAAACGAAAGTATGTGACATCATTGGAAGGATGAAAGAATTGAAATGGAAAGGGCAGGCCATGTAGCGAGGCAATGCGACGACAGATGGACCAAAGCAATCCTGAAATGGATATCACTTCACACACCAGTTCACCTCATCAAATATATTAAACCCGAATGGCAGAGGGGAGCCCAGGATCGCGAGAGTTTGAAGCATGCTGTGGAGGCCTTCATCCTGCAGTGGATCGACAATGGCTGAATGATGATGATGATGATGATGATATATATTCATATTTAAATCAATTTGTTTTAATGAAATCAATGTATTTGTTTATTAGCACAAACGGACTAGATATTTCGATTGTATTAAAGAAAATCTAGTTTCGCATAAATGTGATGTTCGAAGAACACCAGTATCTGCATTGCTTTGCTAAACAAAGTATTATATTCTTCAATTCAATTCAACCAAAATTGAACTAGGGTTTCGATATAAAATGTTTGGTTCAATGAAGTATCGCATAATAATTTAATAATAATTTTATTTGATAATTATTAAAATCATTGTTTTCGATATTAAATAAAACAAATTTTACTTTGTTATTTATTTTTCATTTATTTTATTTTTTAACTTTATAACTATAGTTTCGTAAACAATATAAATATCAAAGTAAAAATTTGGTTTATTTAATTTGAAAAATAACAATAACATCACAAAGTAACGGACAAATCTGTCAATCAATTTTTTACCATCTGTCAATCCAAATTCATCATCTTTTTCACCGACAAATAGACAATGTATCCACGCAGACTTTGTAAAATCCAGATTTTCCAAATAATGTGAAAAGCGCATTAACGGATGGTTTGCTAAGTATTAATAGATTTTTGTTTGCTTCGGTATTTACTTTGGCGCAAAAATCATTTGGAAGTAAAAACACTTGGAACTGTTTTTTTTTAAATTTTATTTCCATAGCTATATTTTTTATGAATGCTTTCACTTTGTCTTTTTGAATCAGTGGATGCATTTGTGGTATTTCCATTGATGTATTCATAATGCTAAATTTTCTAAAAATGTTAAGGAAAGGAAAGGATTTACGGTTAGAGGCGTATCAGCATCTAAGGCTATTTAGCGACTGGACCTACAGCTTAACGTGGGTTCTGAACCACGGTCGTCAACTACCGATAAACCCAGGCCAGCACCCCCCTCAGGCTATCAACCCTTGATTATGTGCCTACCCATAAATCTATCAGGAAGCCTACCGACTGGCGAGTGACCAACGTAGAATACTTCTCAGAAGGCATCATGTACACTCTTGCCTCGAAACAATCACATACATTTAGGTGTGGATATGTGTGGGCGTGTGTGTGTATATAAGTGTGTGTGTAGGGTAGGAAGTAAGACGGACAGAAGAATTAAAGGAAAACACCCATCCGAGCGCTGGAATCGAACCAGCTACCTTTGGATTGCCCGGCAGGCGACTAACCCACCAGACCACCGCGGCCGGCTAAAAATGTTAAAATAAAATTATCATTCCTAAACAAATTTACTTCTTAATTATGATTTTCATCATCAAGAATATAAGTTTATCAATAAATCTGGTACAGAGTAAGGTATTGTAGTCAGTAGTAGAATGGGGTGATAGGGAAAGGGGTGGGGGGAGCAAATTTTTTATGTTTGCAAACGTACAATATCTCAAATTTACCTGTACGTTTATAAATCAGTTTACATTACAGTGTTTAACTGAAGCTGACCACCTGTGCTTATATTTTATTTTTGTGTGTGCATAATATCTATGGAAAGAAGACTTACTATTGTAGAAATAGAGAGAATGTTAGAAGAAGAAGTTTCGAGTGATTCGAAATCAGACATTGAATCAGGTGAATATGAGAGTGAAGAAGCTCCCGAAGACTCAGAACCTATCCAAGAGAATAATGAGAATGAAGCCATAGACATAGATGTGAGTAGTTTACCTTTTAGCTCTATTGAAACCCGCAATGGGGAATACCGGTATACATCACAAAATGAAGAACAATTGGGGTGCCCGTTAACATTTTCAGATCCTAGGGGTCAAAAAAGAGCACGGAATGTTCTGAAGGATGCGGAAAGTCATACTCGATGGGCTGAAAAAAACTGTTAATCAGTGGCAGACAGTTTTTTATTATTTTTCCGCCAACCCCTCCCGGAAAAAAATATGCCATTGGAGTAATAAAGAATGAAAATTGATATATCAAACAAATTGGGAAGAACTGAAAGCTGAAGAGCCAAAAAAATATATTGGCTTACTAATTTTGATGGGAGTCTACAAATCAAAAAATAAAGATGCCAATACACTGTTTGGTCATCAAGATGGTTGTCCTGTTTATTCTAAGATAATGAGCCAAGCCCTATCTCCCGAGTTATAAAACTTGATGACGCATGAAAACGAAGGAAACAAAAAATTACAGCCTATCCGTGACGTTTTTGAATGCTGGAATGCATACTTGAGAGAAACTTATGTCCATGGGTAGTCTATGACGGTGGATGAGCAGTTGGTGACTTTCTGCGACTGTTGTCCATTTCGTCAGTATATTCCCTCAAAACCTGGGAAGTATGGAATCCAGTTTTGGATGATTTGTGACTCATTAACTGGCTATGTGTGGAAAATATAAGTGTACAAAAGAAAAAAAACGGGAGCATAACGAGCAGTATCTCAGGGAGAGATAGTTGTGAAGGATATGGTGCAAGAAATAAACCTAAAACATTAGTTGGAACTATTAGAAAAAATAAACCAGAACTTTCACTAGAATTTTTTGCGACAAAAGAACCTACAGTTCATTCTTCCCTTTTTGGGTTCAAATATGACACAATGATTGCTTCATACTGCGCAAAAAAGGAAAAGTTGTTAGTCTAGAGTGCCTTGTACAACAACGATGGAGTTGAAGAAAACAATAAAAATAAAGCAGATATAATTACCACCTATAATGAAACAAAAGCAGGAGTGGACAAAACAGACCAAATGTTACGACATTATTCAGTGAAAAGAAAAAGTCGGCGGTGGCCAATGGTAGTATTTTCAAATATGATTGATTTAAGTGCATTAAATGTGTTTATTGTATTCATGTTTAGTCATAACAAGTTTGGTAGCAAAAGTGGAAGGAGAAAAAAGTTTTTGATAACCCTTGTTAAGGAACTGGGGGGGAGTATCTGAAGAAAAAGAATCGCTTATAGAGTTATCAACAAATGCAAAAAGTGGCCCCTCAAGTAAACCAAAAAGAAAAAGGTGTCACATTTGTCTAACCAAAAAAGACAGAAAATCAAAAAGTGTGTTCTCAAAATATAACAAAAACGTATGTTTAGTACATAGTAATGTATGTGATAAATGTAGGTAACTATATAGATGATAATGATCTAATTAATTAATATAAAAAGATGTATTGAGTACGTCGCAGATAAGATAATGGGACAAAAATTCATAGAAGGAACTAAGGAATGGTTTAACGAAGAATACAGAGAAATGATGCAGATGAAGAGGGCTGCTAGATTGAAGTGGTGGAAGAACAGAGAGTGATGTAGGTCTCAGGGCATATCAAGAAATTAAAAAAAAACAGCACTAAACTAGTAAAAACTAAGAAAACTAGATGGATAGAAAAAATGGTGGAGATTATAGAAAAAGATAATAAGAATAACATAAAATTATACAGATATATCAAAAGACAAAATGCGAAAAGAAACACAACAAACATAAGTAGCACCGAATGGGCGAATCATTTTAGGAAAATATTAACAGATAACAGAACGGTGACGGAAAGGGAAAAGGGTGGAAACTTGAAAGGCAATATGGCAGAAGAAGATCTGGATATACTTACAGGAGAAGAATTTAATGATGTAATAACTCAACTTAAATTAAATAAAGCAGATGGATTAGATAATATAGGCAATGAGATGATAAGATAAGGGGCAGAAGCCTTAGGGAGAAGGATCTTTAAGCTGATAATCCATATCTGGAAGAAATAAGGATGGAAGGAAGGAAGCAAGGAAATAAGGAAGAAATATGGAAATAAGGAAAGAAAATAGAAGAGTTACAACCAAATCAGTAAAAATACGAAATTACGAATTTGAATTAGTAGAAAACTTTAAATATTTGGGAATAATAATAAATAGCAAGAGCGACAGAAACACAGAGATTTATCACAAAGCACAGGCGGGATACAGAGCCTATTATAAATTCAAAAGCATTATGAAAAGCAAAAACATAAGTATAAACACAAAAATAAAGGTGTATAAGCAGCTATTAGACTGGTGGTGATCTATGGGGTGAAGATAATGAATTTAACAAGCTTGGAACAGGAAAACCATTTTGAAAGGAGAAGATATAGTAAAGACCATAAAAGTGCAAAGACTCCTCTGGTTTGGCCATATAAGAAGAATGGAAGACAACAAAGTAATAAGGAAAATTACAATGTGAAGACCAGATACTAACAGAAGAACAGGGAGACCGAAAAGTAGATGGGAGGATCAGGTGCGGGGAGACATAAGGAAATTGGAAATACAAGCATGATGGGAAAAGATACAGGATCGAGATGCGTGGAAGAAAATAACGGAAAAAGCAAGGACAAACAATAGAATAGAATAAAGTCAAGAATTGAGGAGCGTGGACTAACTCACCACAAGAATTACTTTCTAGAGCTCAAAAGAATCGAGCGCTACAATGCCTAATGGAATGTAGAGCCATGTAAATATATGTATATATATATATATATATATATATATATATATATATATATATATATATATATATATATATATATATATATATATATATATATATATATATATATATATATATATATATATATATATATATATATATATATATATATATATATATATATATATATATATATAAATATATATATATATATATATATATATATATATATATATATATATATATATATATATATATATATATATTATAATTTATATAATTAATAAAATTAAATTCTTATGATTTTTTTATCCTAAAAAAGGATACTCCCTCTACGGTATTGTGGTAATTCCTACATTGTCCAAAGTCAGGTACAAATAATTTCAATAACCCCATGATATAAAGGAGAAGCAGGTGCTTGAAACTGGGGCGTACTAGGCCATTTCTCCGAAAATGTGTTTTACCTAAATGAATACCAACTACCTAATTGAAACACAAAAAGCGCATTCTCATAAATGTAACAAAAATCATGTCGACTTGTGTTATTCAAAACAAAACTTACACGTCTGCACCATACAACTGCCAAACCCAAACTGTCATAAATATCATGAAAAAAAATAGCTCCCAAACAAAATGACAGCGTGACACTGACTCCACCCTTAATTTTTTAGGATATAGAGACTTTGCACTTAAGTTATAGTTCTAACTTTGAAACGAAGTAAGGGCCAACCTTTAGTTGATCTTTTGGAAATATTTTTATAATTTTATCGAGCAAAAGACTTTCGTATATGATTTTGAATACTGCATAACGATGGTTACGTATATATCACCCTGACCTTAAGTTTATAAATAGCAATTTCAAATACAACAGTTATACATTTTGAACATATAAGACCCTAATAAAAGTGTTTGCCTTTATTAACAGAACAAGCCAATATGTTAAGGGAAACACGTGATTACCATCATACTCACACCGCTAACTAGAAGGATGCCCTTTAACATATTTTCCGTGACTTAGTATCTTTTGTCAATTCCTCCATGCTAATTAATAAGACTTTCGTCGCCACACTGTTGCTTCTTTAGCGTTTGCACTAAGATAACAAAAACGCTATTACATCGTTAACTTAGTTCAAGTTTCACTATGAAACTATAATTGTTACATGCAAACTAGGATGGAGTTTAGATTTACGACAACTTTTAAAATAATATTGATAGGACGTTGTGTTTAAGACAAAAATATAAGGTTTTTTGACAATCTTTTCTAATATATATTTGACAGCTGTCATTTTATTTTTGTTTTGACATTTGAAAACTGTCAATATAATAGAATAAAAAAAAGTGTGCCCATAAGTATTATCGTCTAAAAAAAAAATAAAAACATTGACAAATACTCACATTTTAACTTAATATAACATAACCTATATTTTAGCTGAATATATCTTTGAATATAAAACTAATAGGAATGAGCCTTGCGTATCTTTATGCACATATAAATGGGGACGGAAACGACCATCTTGAAACACCAAAGATGACAAAGATGCTTTGGATTTTTCATAGTTGGTGTCAACAACTTAGAAGTTTAATAGTAGATTTGAGCAGTTTTAGATTGATTTAATCAATAATAAGTGCCTAATAAGAGCACTGGAATACTCTTTTTGTGTGTTCTAGTGTATACATTAATAGTCCTTTCATAGTTGAAAATTTTTTGCCATGTTTTTCGGGCACATTATGAGTGTATAAGTTGTGAATATTATGTTTTCAATCTAATAAACAAAAAAAAACAACTTTAATTATTAATTCACTATCAATGGTACACTTTTAATTGTTATATACTTGAAGTAAAATATTAATGCAAGCATATTAATTGCTTTGAACCTCGAGGTCCCAACCATAAGACCAAGACTTTTAGTTATGTGTTGTTTGATTAGCAGTCCAGCCTTCCGGGTGTTCCCTTTGGGATTTGAAATCCTAACTCACGGGAAGGTCACCGTCACCACATCAGGGTGCCCACTACACTGGAACAGCGTTAAAATACTTTTACAGGGTCCTTGGACGGAGCCGAATTTAGGTGGGCCTCGCCGCCCTACTCCCCCACCACTTTCTTGGGAAGCTTGACTCTGATATTCATGTTTTCTTTTTTTTCACGACGTAGCCGGAAGATAAAGATGCCGATCTTTCTGCTGTGAAAGCCTGCCGTTATTTTGTTTTTATTTGCTTTAACTTTATTTTTGTTTGTTTTGGAATCGCGTTGGCTGCGTATGATATATTGTTTATATAGTTAGTATTAACAACGTACCTATTACTGTAGTTAGTTTACTTATGGTAAATTTTGCCGTTATAAGGGTTAGCGAACTTCTAGAACATAATGGGGATGTTCCGTGGCAGGACCAGTAGTGCTCGTAACCCATCCCTACTCTCCGATTAATCTGAGCTAAAAAGGGGACAAAATTTGCACGCACTCTTAACGGTCCTCTCAACAAAAAATCAACAAAACAATTTGTTGAAGGAGATGATTTCTGCGAAACCTGAACAAAGGTGCAGTGCAGATGGTTACCACATTCTTTCTATTTGTACTTTGCGCAGTTGTTTTAAAGACCATTGTATTGTGGATCATGAAATTTTAAGCTTTGTAGCTAATTCCTGGATAGTTTGTTTGGGATCAGCTTCAAATTCAGCCAACAACAGATCCATATCAAACTCAATGGGTCTTCCAGATCTTACACCGTCGAAAAGATTGAAATCACCGTTTTAAACATTTTTAAACCAATATGTTCTGCTATCTAGCAGCAATATAATAACATTAATGTCATTAGTGGCATTATTATGCTTTCGAAATTCATAAAGCATCAAATTTCTTTGCTTTTCCATTTTTATAGGGTCCAGCTAATTGTTTTTCAGATTTAACAATCAGTACAATAATTGTCAATATATTCCTTTGAATATAAAACTACAGGAAGGAACATATGATTTTGTAAGTGGGACCAGAATGGCATATGACTGACTACTGTTTCCAATTTGGCAGTGACGCAGGGCAATATAAATAGAAACAAGAAACTGATAAAAGTTTACAGTTGTTTAAAACAATAAATTATTATATAATTATAGTTACTGTATTAAATTAGATTTATTAGATACGGCAAAGAATGTCAACTACTATTTAATTCTCAATTTTAAATTTAAATTTAAATAGTTTTAGAAGAGGAGTAATATAATCATATGATGGTGTTGATTTCTGTCCTGCAAAAATGTAAAAATTTAAATTCATTTTTAAAAAATGTATTTTTTCAAAGAGTAAAGTGTCTTTTATGTGTATCTGCACAGATCTAAAACCTAACTCATATCATCATCATTATAATCATCATCATCATCATCATCATCATCATCATCATTCAGACCATTGTCGATCTACTGCAGGATGAAGGCCTCCCCAGCATGCTTCCAATTCACACGTTCCTGAGCTTTCCTCTGCCATTTGGGCCAATATACTTGATGATGTAATCCGTCCAATGTGTTTTCGGCCTTCTTCGCTGGCGTTTATAATCAAGCCGTATCCATTCCAGAATTGCTTTCGTTCATCTGTCGTCGCATCGTCTCGCTATATGACCTGCCCACTTCCATTTCAATTCTTTCGCCTTTCCAATGATGTCACATACCTTCGTTTGTTCTCTGATCCATATGAAGGTCTTCCTGTCACGTTTTGTAATGCCAAGCATACACCTTTCCATTCCCCTCTGTGCAACCCGAAGCTTTTGAACTGACTGTGATGTAAGTATCCATGTTTCACTTCCATATGTCAAAACAGGCAGCACGCACTGATTAAAAACCTTTCTCTTCAGACATAGTGGGTGTTTGCTCTTAATTATTATATTGAGCCGGCCAAATGCCTGCCAGCCACACTTAACACCCGTCATTGAAATCCTTTGCCCAAGATATATGTAGTGGCCCACACCCTCTAAATCACTTCCTAAAATAGAAATTCTTCTGTTGACAGCAAATTTGTTAAACATAACCTGACTCTTTTTTAGGTTTATTTTCAAACCAAATGGTTCTCCCGCCCTTTGCGGGTCTCGTATGTGTTCTTGTAGCTCATCTGGGTCTTGTGAAGGTAGAACGATATCATCCGCGAATCTAAGATGGCTTAGATATGCACCACTGATTTTTATTCCTTGCTGTTCCCAATCCAGATTACGAAATACCTCTTCAAGGCAGGCTGAAAAAAGAACAGGCGATGTTGAGTCAGCCTACCGTACACCACGTTCTATGTTGATTTTAACCTCAAAGACATCCATGTGAACTATAGCTCTAGCTAAAATGGATCTCAGTAGGTTCACATAGACTAGAGCGTCTATCCGTTGGTTAAGCAATGCATCCATTATGGCCTGCGTTGATTCTGAATCAAATGCCTTTTCATAGTCAATAAAAGCCAAGTACAGTGGCATGGAGTATTCATTGTGCCTTTCTATGGTCTGTTGGACAACCTGGATATGGTCCATTGTACTCAATCCACTTCTGAATCATGCCTGCTCTCTTGGTTGTGCGTGAAACATCTCTTGGTGAAAACTTATTGTACATAACTCATAGGAGGCTTATTGGGCGGTAGTTTTTTAAATATTTCTGAGCTCCTTTCTTATGAAGAAGAATCACTTCAGCATTTTTCCATAGACTGGGTATTTTTTGATCTTTGAGGCATTTTGAATACAATTTTGCCAGAAATTTATATAGAGTTCGACCACCAGCCTTCAACATTTCAACCGTTACATTGTCCTTTCCTGGAGTCTATCCATTCTTCATCGCTTCTATGGCATTTGTCACTTCTTCCAACAGGATATCTGGCATTCGCTCTTCCGTGGGCATTGCTGTTTTTAACTGGTTTTGATTTTCATATAACTTAGAATAAAATCTTCTGATAACCTCTAACATTTCCGTACGCTCCCTACACAGTGTGCCATCCTCACGCATTAAGGCAAACATTTGTATCATTTTATTTATTAGCTTATGTTTGGCTTTATTTATTCCTTTGTTTTCTTCTAGTGTTTTTTGCACTAATTGCATGTTGGACCGACGCGTTTCCTCTCGAATACGTTTTCTTATAGTTTTGCAAAGCTCAGCGTACTCGACCCTGTCAAAGGGACTACCTGCATTCTTCATTGTCCTCCATTACTTCATTAAATCGATGGTCTCATTGGAAATTTTTGACTGTTTGAAACTTTTTTTCTGCTGGTGCTATTGCAGCAGCCGTTTCAACCACATTTTCGATGATTTTTTCATACTAATCTGTTATTTCCATCTCTTCTGGGTCTTGCAACACATCAAAGCGGTTCGATAAAGCAATCTGGAAATCGTTGCCCCTCTGCAGCAGCTTCTCAGAATTCACTTTGCCCTTCTTCGATCTTACCATTCGTGTACGTTCTCTTCGACAGTTTATCTTAACCTTTGCTCGTACTATCCTATGGTCACTTCCAACATTAAAACGGTTAAGGGCTGTACAATTATAAAATATTGTTTTATCATTTAACATGAAATAGTCAATTTCACTTGTGAGACCAGATGGACTTTTCCATGTCCATTTTCTGCTGATTTTTTTCTAATAGAACGAGTTCATAATGTACAATTCTTGTCCTTTAGCAAAATCAACCAATTTGTCTCCTCTTTGAAAAAAATTGATTTTTTTCAATTAATTAAAATTTTCACATTTCTCTGCCGTATCTAGTAAGTCTTCATTAATTTAATACAGTAAACAACTGTAAACTTTTATCAGTTTCTTGTTTTTATTCATACTGCCCTACGCCACTGCCAAACCGAAAACAGTAGTCGGCCATATGCAGCTACCATTCTGGTCCCACTTACAGAATCGTATGCTCCATCCTGTAGTTTTATATTCAAAGGCATAAACCCACATTTTAAATACTCAGTACTGCACTACCGGCATTTCTTCGTAGATTCAGGCATTTTCAAATACAAAATTTGCCACCGTTTCAATAGATCTATAGATAATTATAAAAATAATGTCTATAATGACTTATCACTCACTAATCACTTATCACTCACGAATATGGATTACGGACGAAGCATACAAAAAGAATAAGACATTCCTAGGAATTCTAGAGATATCTAGGACTCTAGAGTTATCCCAGCCTTTTATAGATTTGATTTCGTGCAGGCATCAACTTGTATGCCTTTGCTTGTTTGCTATGCTGGGGCACTTACTCTATACAAAAAAGTCATTACGGGTCCATATTTTAGTCGAAACATGCTTGAATGCGTGAATCGCATATTTGCTTACTTGCTTCTTTCAAAGACTCGTCACCGATAATACTAAACTTAATTGGTATACGTATACCTAATGCTAATTTATATTATTTAATGCTTATTTACAACATAACAATAAGCTAAGATACATAATATATTTATGTTACTCTAGTTATTTTCACAGTAATTTAAACTGTAAATATTTTATTATATTAATTTCCCTTAGGTACGCCGCGACGGCCCCATCGAATGCTTCAGCGCCCACTGGGAGCCATACCGCCCCCTTTGGGTACCTATGAAATAGAGGGACTAAATATGGGGTTTCTAGGCGTCTGAAATGAATCAAATAAGTCTATTTATAATTGAAGGTGGTGTTAGACGTTTAAAATAATAAAATGCTATCTGACTGCTAAAATCGTTTAATTTTCCTCTTGCTTTTAGAACGAAATGCGTGTAATAAAACAAACGGGATCATGAGAATAGCGCGAAATGCATAGAACACTGGTCTCCTCTCGTTATTATCCACCGCATATTTCGGTCACGAGTGGGAGTCTTCGAGAACAGAATAATGTAAACATACGTTACAAATAAATAAAATTGCTCTGTATATCTTCTATTTAAAGATTGCAGAATTTGGTCGATAAAATGTTGCTCCCTCCTCTGATGATTAGAATTAAATAAAATAAAATAAAAGCCTATTTCAAATTTAGGGTTAGTTTGTACCCGTTATATTATATTTTTTTCTTTTTTGGGTTTTTCACCACGATCTAAAACTTAAAAAAAATATCCAAAAAAATCTGTTCTTATGTAAATAAAGAATCACGGGTAAAAAAACAAAAAAAAAATGGAGACAAATTTCTCAGTGATACTTTTTTTGTAATAAATGTGCCTAACGAACAAAGATTGAAAAAAAACTGTAATAAAAAAAATATATTTTTTTTAATAAATACAAACTTTTGAACTTTAACGTTTCAGGAGGTCTTCTCCTGCGTTTTCAAAACGAATCTAAACAATAATTTATATTAATTTCTATATAATACTGTAAACATAGTAAATATATTTTTTGTATATGTCAATGATACTTACATTGACATATTACAAACATATTTTTCACTGACAGTGACATACTACCAAAAAAAATTATATACTTGAGTTTTACTGAGTATGATTATTGTGTATTGAAATATTTAAACGTTCTAATTGTATTCTTTAGAATCGGGAACCATGTTGAATATATTTTATATAGGGGGCATTTCACGTGAAGAGGACAACGAAAAAAAAGTGCGATTCTGAAATTTGTTCATATTGGGCACATTTGTACTTCTAGGGGATATGAACGTGTACACATAATATTTTTTTTATTTGAGGTTTCTTTGGAATTTTATATTCATATTGAAGTAAATTATACTAAAATAATAAATATACTGTTTCGTATAGAAAATGTACTGTTCTTTTTGATTTTCAAATCAGATTCCAAATTTGATTTTTTTTTCTAGTGTTAAACCGGAAGTAAATATTTCAAATATTTATTTTAGTTACTTCGACCATTTTAATTTCTTTTACTACAAAATAAAGATTAACATTTACAAATTTTACTATAAAAAATACAAAATGGAATCTAAATTAGTTTAGGAGATAAATCAATTAGAGTACGTACATGTCGCTCGGAGCGTGATACCTGTCGCTTGTTAAAGCCGGTTTGTGATGTAAAAACACATTAAAACCTTGGTTATATTTCAATAATATTGATTATGTATTATTGTCTTACCTATTTGTGTCATTATATGGTAATTTAATACCTAAATTTAAAATATAATGTGTTATTTTGAACAAAAATATGTGTAGAAAGCAATATCAAAATAAAACATTATTTTACGTGCTTTTTTCTCATATTGTGAAAACGAAATACGAATAATGACGCCATCTCTTAGTTGCAAAAATAATCACTTCATCAAAACGAATCAAAGTTATATAATAGAAAGAGATAGTAGTGTGACGCCAAGCCAAACCTGTTTTCCGGTATTTTTTTTAGTTGTTGTTCTAACCTCTTACTGAGTTATGTTCATTAATAAGTTTTATCATTTTTATTGACTTATTATGGCTCCCGACGGTGATCGGTGCTTCAAGCCATTTAATTTACCAGCTCACCGAAAGTTTAAAGATATAAGAAAAATTCCTAAAAATTTAGCTGAAAAATGGAATTGTTGCAGGAAACGAATGTCAGTTGAAACACCTCACACACCACAGCAGTTACCTCAAAATAGAGTAATTATTACGCCAATGCGATTGTATGAATGGGCGAATTCAAATTTAACTGAAACATCCATTTACTACTGCTCCAAAGATGATATTGAACGCCAAAGAATTTTTCTCGAATCACGATTTCAATCGTCAGTAACTATTCCAAGGACAAAAACGTACCACTGTTTTGTTCCAACTAGTGATGGCATGGTTATAAAACGAACCAGTGTTGATTGCAATAGTAAAATGGTAAAAATTATAAAATAAAATATTTTTCTTTTGATACAATATTGTTTCATTTAGTTATCATTATTAAGAATATATAGGTATCAAGTGTAAAATTAGTTCAGAATTTGTATGCCTTTATGCATAAATAAATGATGTCACAGCAATTTTACTATGTAGGTATGTCCTTTTTTGCACAAACCAGCCAACTTTAGCAAGCGCCCAGTATGACATGTACGTACTCTAATTGATTTATCTCCTAAACTAATTTAAATCCCCTTTTGCAATAATTATGGTAAAATGTATAACTGTTAAGCTTTATTTTGCAGTCAAAATAATTAAAATGAAAATGACCAAAGTTATTATAAAAAATATTTGAACTATTTACTTCCGATTTATTAAAATTTACTTCAATATGAATATAAAATTCTAAAGAAACCCTTCCGTCAATCAGGTGAATTCTATAGAATTCCATATCTTAACAACTAAACCTCTAAGAAAAAAAAATATTTGTACACGTTCATATCCCCTAGAAGTAGAAATATGCCCAATATGGACAAATTTCAGAACCTCACTTTTTTTCGTTATCCGCTTCACGTGAAATGCCCCATAGGAGAGACATATAGGAAAGGAAACGAAAGGATTTACGGTTAGAAGCGCATCAGCATCTAAGCCTATGTAGCGACTGGACCTACAGCTTAACGTGAGTTCCGAACCACGGTCATCAGCTCCCTCGGGCTATCAACCCCCCTCGGGCTATCAACCCTTGATTATGTGCATGCCCATAAGTCTATCAAGAAGCGAACCGACTGGCGAGTGACCAACGTAGAACACTTCTCAAAGGGCATCCGGCCTTACCCAGCCTACATCTGGCGTGTCTGAGGGGTAATTCATTGTCGGATGTTACACTCGTGCCTAGAAACAATCACACACATTTAGGTGTGGATATGTGTGTGTGTGTATGTGTGTGTGTATGTGTGTGTATGTGTGTGTGTATGTGAGTATATATATAATTGTGTGTGTAGGGTAGGAAGTAAGATGGACAGAAAAAATAAAGAAAAACACCCATCCGAGCACTGTAATCGATCCAGCTACCTTTGGATTGCGACTAACCCACTAGAGCACCCACCCACCATTGCGACTAACCCACCAGAGCACCGCGGCCGGCTGAGACATCTAAAGCATGACATGTTAGAATAAAAGAACATAAAAACCTTCTTAGAAAGGGTGATTGTAATAAATCTAGAATGTGCCAACACGCATAGGAATCGTTGGACATAAAATTGATTGGAATAATTCCAAAACGGTATTAAAAAAATCGGTAACAAAGTACAGAAGATTAAAAGAAACCGCTATAATTAATTTAAATAAAAATAACTGTATTAAATTCCGTCAGACGTCCTCTCTTTTGTCAAAATTTAGGATGACATAGTGGCATAACCGTCGCTCTATCTCACAAATGACAAGAATAACTTCATCCTTTAGTTCAGGAATCAATTGTGGATTGGTCTTATAGCCTGACTGTTCACTTAACCCCAAAGAAAATAGTCCAACGGTGTCAAATCACATGATCCTGGTGGACAATTAACAACACCGTTTCATGCAATAACTTGTCCAGAATTTTTTCTCTTAATATATCAATTGTTTCATTAGCAGAGTGAGGTGTAGCGCCATCCTGTTGGAAACACATATCCTCCAGATCAATATTATTCAATTCAGCCCACAAAAATCCAGTTATCATCTCACGATATCGAACACCATTTACAGTTACAGCATCACCAGCAGCATTCTGAAACAAATACGGCCCATTTACACCTTCTGGCCATAATGCCCACCTAAGTAACTTGTTTAGGATGTAAAGGTTTTTCATGAATCAATCCTGGATTTTCCTCACCCTAAATGCAGAAAATTTGTTTATTAACATAGCCACCCATTTCAAATACTGAAAAGATGATTTTTCGAGAAAAATCATCTGTTCTTTGATCCAAGTGATAAATGCACGACGTTTTGGATGATCCAGTGTCTTAAATTCCTGCGTTATTCGAACCTTATATGCATTCAGAGCTAATCATTTCGTAAAATGCGCCATGTTATGGATTCACTAAGTCCAAATTGTTGTGAACGTCGACTAATGCAAATTTCTGGAACTTCGGCATCACTTTCACGTACTAAATCAATGTGCTGTTCTGAGTTACTTGAAATTTTTGAACAACTCCATTGATAGTGCTTTCAGACAGCCGATTGTGCAAGCATATCACGTAATTTTCTAAAAAACATATTTCACTGAACGCCTATTTTCATAAAATAATTCAACAATTTTAACGCGTTGTTATATTGTGTACGACTCCATTTTTATAAATGTGATACATTACACTTCTGAAATGAAACTAAACCTAGACCAATTCACAACGACATCTGTGTTTTATCCAAGAATTTAAAAAACCGCTCAATTTAAAACACCTGTTATGTTAACCTAGAAAAAATCACCAAACAATAAAGGACATATATGAAAAAATATTCACGTTGTATGCAAATCAAGTAAGAAATATTAAAGTTTACATTTTTCGGTCTTACTAAGAAACTGACGAAGCTCTAACAGTATTACCATTGACATATCAATTTTCTTGTTTGTAGTCAGTCACCGAAACTTATTTTCCGTGACTTGATGGCATTTATAGCCTTCTTGTTTTAATTAGTTTGACTCTCGTCGCAAAACCATTTTATCATTTACATTGAGATTGTGAAAACGCTATTTTATCATTAACTCCTTTGGCGTTTCACGGAGAAAGTATAATTCTCATAATATGCAAATGAGGGAATGCTTCAATATAGAATATATCTTTTTTTTTAATATATTAACCAAGTTATGAGATTTTAACTTTAATTTGATCTATGATTAAACTTGTCTTTAACCTTATTAATCTTCAGAGGGCATCATGGGGTATGTGTGTGTGTGTGTGTGTGTGTGTGTGTGTGTGTGTGTGTGTGTGTGTGTGTGTGTGTGTGTGTGTGTGTGTGTGTGTGTGTGTGTGTGTGTGTGTGTGTGTGTGTGTGT
>JARFXV010001421.1:165000-314466 GCA_031761425.1 Cosmopolites sordidus
GAACTAGCATTCAAACTAACTGATTCTTTATTATTCGTCAGATTATAAATTTGAAATATAAATACGGGGTTAATCCAATAAATATCGGGACTGATCGTCGACTCAATCGACTGGACGTCCGATCACGATCCAAACCGATGAAAATTTAGCCAAAGTGCGAGAATTTTTATACTTTGATTGTCAATTAAGTGTTCGTTTGATGGCACAGAGTTGAATTTATAGAAATCTACTGTACATTCAATTGTAACCGATAATTTGCAAATACGAAAGGTGTAGGCGAAGTTAGTGCCGAAGGTTTTGTCAGACGAGCAGAAGGAACACCGTGTAACGATTTGCCGTGAACTGTTGCAATGTTTGGTGACCGATCCAAATGTTCTGAACAGAGTGATAACCGGTAACGATACTTGAATCTTCGAATATGATCCGGAGACCAAGAGGCAAAGTTCTGAGTGGCACACAAACGCATCTCCTCGACCAAAAAGAGCTCGCATGAGCAAGTCAAGAGTGAAATCGATGCCTATTATCTTCTTTGATGCAAAAGGTGTAGTCCACAAGGAGTTTATTCCCGCTGGGCAAACAGTGAACGGCAAATTTTACGGAAAAGTGCTCGAACGTTTAAGGATGAGGGTCCGCCGCATCCGAAGAGAGATCGACGATTCCTGATCCCTCTGAGGGCGACACTGGCCAAACACAACGTGACAAAGCTTTCCCAACTACCTTATAGTCCAGATGTGGCTCTCCCAGACTATTTTTTTGTTTCCTTGAATCAAGAGGAAAGGACATCATTTCGGGACGATTGAAACAGTCCAAAAGGCTTCGACGGAGTGACTGATAGCCTTGCAGTTGCGGACTTGCAAGGGGCGTATGAAGACTGGAAAATCACTGGCAGCGGTGTATTGATGCAGAAAGGTCATATTTTGAGTTATTGAGAAGTTCTTCAATACATATTTCCCCAATAAATGTTTTATGGCCTCAGTCCCGATTGCCATTGGACAAAGCCTGTAAGACACTGAAGACATATATTCGAGATATTTTAGAAGTTCCAAAACTACACCACAACGTAAACTTTTAGCAAAGCAAGTGAGATATGTGTTTTGTACTAGAGAAAAGGTTAGAAAAACAAAAAGCACATATGACAAATGCAACCATCGTGTGCTGTAAATGTGTCGAATAAAATACTCCGGCTGACACAATTTTTTTGAAATGCCTACTAGTAATTTCAATTTTGATAAAAAGGAGAACCTGGTTTTTGATTGCAAAGAAATAAGTGTATTATTTATATTATATTGTTATCAAAGAAGTTATGTTAATTTTACCATATTTTGTATACATTTAGAATAAATGTTTATAAAGCGAGTAATAATTTATTTAAGAAAATTAAATGATGTATAACTACTTTATTAAACTTTGTTCCACAATGCACGTGAGAATTTTACAATTTTTTTATTTCACTATACAGGGTGTCCGGAAATAACGTCGAAATATTTGAGGAGGTAACTCTAGGAATTAAGACATAAAAAAAGTTTCTATAAACATACCCCAAAAATTGCTTCTTAAAGGGGCTAGACACCCTTAAAGGGGAAATCCTGAAGATGGTTTTTTCACAATATTGAAATTGTGTGAAAATCAGTCTGCTTAATAAGTTGGAATGGAAAAAAGTTTTTTGTGTTAATAATTGAATATTTTAGTCAGGAGCATCATATAGAGACGTCTCCTTTGTAAATGCTGCCATAACTGTTTTGTTCGTAATATTTTTTAATTTTTTAAATCAAATTATTGAATCGCAAAGTTTTTTAGGTAAAAAAGCACTCTTATTTCATATCGTTAGCATAGACCGTTTTCCAGAAAACTGACTTTTTCTAAGGGGTATCAAAATGCATCTTAATAATTAAGTACGCACTCTTGTACGAAAATATGCATTTAGTAGCCAATAATAACAAGACTAATTACTATTAAGGATTTACGACTTATTCAAAACATATCTTGAAAATGAAAACCTACATTCATCTGAATGCACCCTCTAATTCTTTTCTTCATAGAAGATCTTACCCCTTATTTTTGATATAATCACAAGCAGTAAATACACGTTGCTGCAATTCCTCTACAGTGTCAATCGGGATAGCATAGATCAATGCCTTCAAGTATCCCCACAGAAAGTAATCGAGAATATTTAAGTCTGGGGAACGTGGTAGCCAATGCACTGATCCACCACGTCCTATCCCTCGTCCTAAATATAACCGATCTAAATGCGCTCTTACATTTACAGAGAAATAAGGCGGAGCTCCATCGTTTTCCAAGAAGTTCAAATACTGTTATCGATTTAAATGGTTGAGAAGCACAAACAGTCCAATCAAAAATTCCCTAGGACCCCTGCCCAGATATTGATAGACAACTTGTCCTGATACCCCGATTCGAAAAATTCATGTGGATTTTCTTCCGCCCCCAGTGTGAGTGAGAATTAAACAATCCACTGCGTGAGCATATAGTACAAAATTTCTGTTCAAACAAAGTTCTGTACAAAATTTTCATTGCTCCCTTAACCACCGGCAAGGCTGGATTCTTGGTGGCAGGTCAGCAGGCTTTAAGGCTTGAACTTTCTGCAAATGATATGGATAGAGCGCTTGCTCTATAACAATTTCCCATACGGTACTTTTAGAAATGCCTTCTTGGACAGCAATTCGTCTGACACTTATTCCTGGGTTTTCTGCTACATTTTCTAAAACCTGTTCTTCATTTGCTACAGTTCTGGTGCTCCTCCGGCTTTTTCCTCGGTCATGTTTGGAAGGCATGAAAGATCCCCTTTCGCATAATCTTCTTTGCAGGTGTGTAAATGTTTCTGTACAAGGAAGTACTTTTCCGAGAAAAGCCTCTGGTTTCTAGCCACGCGTTCCCATTCGCCTTCCCGAACATAAAATACATATTCGCAATTTCGTCGAAGGAATAATGGGCCATTTTGCAGTTTAAAAATTAAAAATCTAGACTATTGCGGAAATTGTACAGTTTTACGAAACGTCAAAGACAAAGATTAACAGTGACAGCCGCCTACTTAATTCTGAAGATGCATTTTGACATTCATGTAATCATGCATCGTTTTAGAAAATGTCAGTTTTCTGGAAAACGGTCTATCCTAACGAGATGAAATAAGAGGTCCTTTTTTACCTGAAAATATTTGCGATTACAGACAAAAAGTTACGGCAGCATTTACCAAGGAGACGCCCCTGACTAAAATATTCAATTATTAACACAAAATTTCAACTTATTGAAGTATACCGAATTTCACGACTTTAGCATAAACCGTTTCGAAAATATTGCGAAAAACCCGTCTTTATAGTTCCCCCTTTAAGAGGCTATAGTCCCTTTAAGAAGCAATTTTTGGGGTATGTTTATAGAAACTTTTTTAAGCCAAAATATTTCGACGTTATTTCCAAACTATCTACATGTAAAAACTCTAATAGGGGTCATGCTGACTCCACTGTGAGTTTTATGTCTAAAAAAGAAAAGCCGAACTTTTTCTAAAGCAATCTCATGGGTCACCTAGAGGCCGTAAAAAAGACAAGTTCTTCCCCCCTTCAAGATTCAATCTCAGTAGAAATAAGTAGGAGCCTGCGGGCTTGCTTAAAAATCTGACTGAATAAATCGAATATCGGCCTTATTTGACTACCTTTGACATTTGCTTATGGAAAAAGTAACACAAACTTAATCTCGCTCGCTTTCTATTCACTTCCGCCACCTTTCAGGCAACTGTCGAATCCCAGATTGAAAAAACTTGATGGTTTTGCTGTAATAAAGTCATTGACACTTTTTTCGACTTCCTCAAGAGATATGAAGCGGCTATCACCCGGATGATGCTGCGGAGATCGGAAAAAATGAAACTCCGAAGGAAACATGTCTAGAGAATACGCCGGGTGAGATAAAATTTCTCAACCCAACTTAATAATCGTTTCCACAGCCCTTTTCGCTGTATGGGGCCTTGCATTGCACTTAATTAAAATGACTTTCCTTCTCTTGCCAGAATAAGGCATTTTTCCTACAGAGTATACCTAACACAAATCAGTTACTGCCGATAACGGTCAGCAGTCACCGTCTGACTAGATTGGAACAATTCAATTCATGCCAAAGAAATGGGGAAAATGTGCAGCTAGCGATGACCCATACTTTTACTAAACCATTTTTTACCTTTATCCCAAATTAAATGTGTTTTTTTTTTTTAATAATTATTATTATCCGCTACACCTGGTATAGCAACCAGTTTGATATATACCAACATATATAACGACCAGTTTGCTATATGTTTTAACAATAACAAAAAATAATTAGTATTATCCGCCACACCTGGTGAAGCAAACAGTTTACTATATACCAATATATTTATATAGCAACCAGTTTGCTATTTATATTTTAACATAACTTACAACCAAAAAAGCTAAGAAAAGAAAAGGCGTCACCCTGCCCTACACCCCGGTCTACATTAATTCAAACCTCAAGAGCATCAAGGTGAACTGTCGCTGTAGTTTCATCATATATCGATCCTAGTAACATAGGCTTTGTCTAAACCATGGTTAAGCAATGCATTAATGATGGCCTGCTTTGAGATTGAATCAAATGCTTTTTCATAATCGATAAAAGCCAAGCACAGTGTCATAGTGTATTTGTTGTTTTTTTCTATAGCCTACTGTAAACCCTGGATGTAATCCATTGTTCTAAATTCACTTCTGGATCCTGCTTGCTCTCTTGGTGGTGCGTCATTGAGTTTCCTTAATATTTATTTATATCTTTTGTTATATAGAGATCACTAAAACACTTTCAATAAAGATAAATACTACAAAATGGGTTCTCAAATATAAATAAAAGATATTAATTGGACTCTCGACTTCTCACGGGTGAACACAGGGCTCTATGGCTTCACTCGTTGGCTCTTAACTCTTTCTCTGTACGTACTGCTTCGCCGGTACTCTTCGACTTTCTTCACTGGTAGTCTTCAACTCTCTACACTTGTGCTCTGGATACTATCTGGGCGATGTTGACTCCTCACTTTTCGTGTCGTTTCCGTTTCCTCATCCTAATTGATGGCTGCCTACATATACTAAGATTTAGGAATAGAATAAAAATTATTTACAACATTCGGCCGTCCTAAAATTTGTTTGTCATCAAACAAAATCTTCTAGGAGGCGGGACTTCTTATTTTGTCTTAGCGGTATATACTTTCTGGCATTTTTATATAAAACAATGTTTTGTTGTTGTTTTCTTCAAATAAAAACTGTAATATTGCTAAAAACCAATATGCGACCAGTTTGCTATAGACCAACATATCAATATTTAACATTAACATATTTTATTGGTATACCAGGTGTAGCGATTAATAATTCTTATTTTCTTTAAGAGGATGGCGCTGAAAATTGTAATTGTAATCTCGTATGTCATTTTGTTGCTACGACAGTACCTTTCAAAACGACATTAATGTTCAAACGATTTCGAGTTATCGAGTATCCAGTTATAATGTGGTACACATGAAGTGTTTCGATCCAAATAAAAAGCATTTGAGCTACATACTGCTTTTCTTATTCAATCAAAAAATAAAAACGCTAGTGAAAGCCGTCGTATACTTGTGGAAACTTACGGTGATAATGTCCCAATGCAAGACGCTTATGGGAGTTGGTTTAGACGATTCAAAAGTGGTGATTTCGACGATTTCGATTATTGGAAGATGATATGCAAACTTAACAACAAATAGTAGAGAGCCTAAATGTTAGTCGCTGAACCATTTGTGATCGACTGCATGCCATGCGAAAAATCCAAAAGATAGGAAAATGGGTTACACATCACCTGAACGACATGAGAAATGAATATATTTCAAGAACCCCAAACGCAGAAAATCATGAGTTACCCAGGATAACCATCAATATCGACAGCAAGACCGAATCGCTTTGGAAAGAAGACAATGTTGTGCATTTGGTGGGATAATGTGTCATGAGCTTCTGAAACCAGGTGAAACAGCTAATATCGTTCGCTACCCGCAACAAATTATCAATTTGAACCATGCATTGATCGAAAACCGACCAGAACCAGATTAGGCTCCAAGACACGGGAAAGTGATTTTACAGCACAAAAACACATGGCTAAGAACTCTTGCCCCACCTGCCATACTCACCAGACTTGACTCCTTCCGACTACCACTTGTTTTAATCGATTTCTCACGCACTTTTCATGACACACTTCAGCAATTACAGAGACGTGGAAAAATTGCTTCATGGTTGGACCACCTCAAAAGATATACTGTTTTTCTGATAGGATGTACACAAATTACCAGAGAAATGGCAAAAATATGTAGCTAGCGATGGCGCACACTTTTACTAAACCATTTTTCACCTTTATCCCAAATTAAACGTGTTTTTTTTTAATAATTATTATTATCCGCTACACCTGGTATAGCAACCAGTTTGATATATACCAACATATATAACGACCAGTTTGCTATATGTTTTAACATAACTTACAACCAAGGAAACACTAAAATATTCTTTATCAATATTTATAAATTCATATTTACATATACATTTTCCAAATTACACTTAATTGTTGTAAATGATGAGTCCTGGATGGTATGCAACTAGCAATATACGAAAATTATGCTTTACAATTCTTAGGTTATTTATAGTAATATACAGATTCTTATAAAAAATTTAAATGGACCTTTGTTGTATGGTATTCTTATGAATATATTTAATAGGATGTTTTTGTTCTGAAAACCATCTATTAGTAAGTGACGAAATTAGAAATGTTTAATGTCAAAACCCTAAAATTTAAAATCAATAAAGATTTGTTTCTCCAAAAATATATATAGAACTACCTATTTTTGACATATAAGTATAAACAATGTTAAAACATAGTACAAATAAGAACATATTCGAATCAGTATGAAAAACGAAGACAAAATAGTCCAGCTAGCGTATTTCAGCCGAATATTTTTAATAGTGTTGCAATTTTTTGCCAATCAAGCAATTCCAGACCATGATGCCAAAGTTTTTCTATACCCCAATGAGAAAAACATTACGAAATACGAGAAGATAATAGATTATTTTCTTGGAGGATTTGTTAGATGGGATGCTCAATATTTTATGCATATCTCAAAGTATGGTTATACATATGAGAATACATTAGCATTTTTTCCATTGTATCCTATATCAGTAGGTGCTATAGGTGATATTATATGTGACATCATAGGAAGACAACATATTGATTCTGTTTTACTTATAACTTATATTTTTGTAAATGTGTGTATTTTTAAACAAGCAGCAGTAAGTCTTTACAAGCTTACAGAAACCCTTTTTAACAAAAAAATAGCATACAATAGTGCAGTATTATTTTGTTTTAATCCTGCTTCAATATTTTTTATTGCTCCATACAGTGAATGTCTGTTCAGTTATCTTACATTTGAATCAATTTTTAACTGTGTCAAATTATATGAAAAATATTCCAAACCAGATAATATTTTTGCCATTAAAGATTTACTATTAATATTACCTATAGCACTGAGTACAGTCACTCGTTCAAATGGTGTAATAAATATAGGTTTTCTTATATATACTCTTATTTGTCTAAAATTGAATCATCCAGTCAAAAAGAAACAATCTTTTTGCCAACATTTGTACATTATATGTCGTTATGTATTTGCAATATTAATGACAACTTTGGATTGTTTGCTTCCTTTTATTTTGTATCAGTATTATTGCTATTTAAGATTTTGTCAAACTTTCCCAACAAATTTACCTAAAAATGTTTTGGAGCATGCTAAACAAAATAAGTTTATTTTACCTGGAATGTTTTCAAAACATCAACAAAATTGGTGCAAAAAGCTGTTACCTCTTGCCTACTCTTATGTACAAGATCATTATTGGAATGTGGGCTTTTTGAAATATTATGAATTCAAACAGATGCCAAATTTTCTATTAGCTTTACCCATACTAAGTATCCTTTGTTTTTGTTGTTTAAAACATTTTTTCATCAATATATTCCAAAGAAAGCTAATTTTGTGGTTTTTTACTATGGACAATCCAACTAAAACAAGCAAATCTAAAATCCAACATGACAAAACAGATTTGTATCAACCAAAATTAACAGTATTTTATGTTCATGCGTTAATTTTATCCCTATTTTGTATTTTCTTTATTCATATTCAAGTGTCAACACGGCTTCTTTGTTCTGCCAGTCCTTTATTATATTGGATTTGTTCGAGACATTTAAATTTGCTCAAGATGCCTTCAAAGTCTGATTCACTGAAAGAATTATATTTGAGAACTTATTTTGTAAGTTTTTTCATTGCAGGTACATTGTTATTTTGCAATTTTTTACCGTGGACTTGAACAAATCGTTTTTTTTTGGCTTTTAAATATGATTTAGTTAAATTTGGACCAGTTGCAACAATGTATTTACTAACTTTCTACAAACATTCTTGTGATATAAAACCAAATAAAATATATGCTAGAAAATTTGTCTTTTTATTAAATTTAATTTTTGTATTTGTGGGTTTATAAATTTTATTGGCGTCCATGGCCAGTTACAGGGACAGTGATGAATCATATTGAATTAGAACCTGTGGAGAGGTTAGTGAGTCCTTGATCTCTGTGTGCGTCTTTTCTCCTGCTATAGTCCACTTGAAAGGGTCCTGCCGCAACATCTCCCGGAGCTGTCGATCTTATGTTGATAGAACTGGAACGAATATAGTAAAAACTTTATATAGTAAAAACTGCTTGTATGTGTGAGTCGGTTTTGTGCACACCTTCGGCATCTACCTTGTTCGGCAAAGGTGCATTTCGAGCTGTTCAGTTTCAATCCATGGGTTCTAAATCGTTCTGAAGTTGATTACAGTGCCTCTAGAAGGTTATCGAAGGGGTCTGCAAATGGGATTATGTCGTCAAAAAAATTTACTACATTCGGAAGGTCTTGTAGGGCTATGTCCATTCGTCGTTGCCATGTGTGACGTTAGCTGTTCCAATGACCGGCTTGTGATGGGCGAATCAGGCCATGTATGGATGTATTAAGAATCGGACCATGGCTAAACGTTTCATCCACCTCTAGATGAATATATGCATCCGTGAAGTCGATGTGGCAAAATAAGGTAACTCCTTTCATTATGTTAAATAAGTGTTCTACCTTAGGGATTGGCTGTTCATCAATTATCAGTCGGGGGTTCAGAATTGGTTTGTAGTTGCCCGTGATCCTCAGTTTGCCATTTTTCTTGACGACTACATGTGTTGTCGAGGCCGATTCTGAATAGTCAACTTTCTTGTAGAAAACCGAAGCGATTTTAGCCTCAATTTCCTTAGTATATGGTCGCGAAACGCTAGTGGAATATTCAAGGCTCGACAAAAATTGGTGTGGCTCGTGGTTTCAATTGCATCCCTGCCGATGAATCAGTTAACTTTCCCGGGATATTACTAAACAGATAAGAATAGTGTGATCACGTCCCATTAATCAATATTGTTGCCCTGGCGATAAAGATTTAGTTGAGGATGATACCTGATGTATTGGAGTGGAATTCGAGAAGAGTTTCTCGAAATTGATTTCCTTCAGCGACCACGTAGAGGTTGAGTTTTCGGGTCGTTATTCCAATGGTGGCATTTACTGCAATGCGGTGACCCATTAGCTTGCGAAGTGTCTGTCAGTTTTTTGTAAGTCGAAGTTCTGTTTAACTATACTTAGCTTCTTTTTGCTAATTATTGAACAGTGTGTCAACACCAGTGATAAGCTCCATCTTGATTGAGGTTCCTTCTAACTGCACGTCGAGTAATCTCCGTCCAGGGCATGGCATGGTGGCGATTTGTTCAGCAGGTTCCACCAATTCGGCTTCGGCAATCAGGTATGTGTTTCTCGGTCATGTGCTTGCTCTGCACACTCTGCTGATGTGTCCCAATTTAGCGCATTTGTTACAATTGGAGTAATGGAAGCGGCACTGGCTACGGTGCTTCACCGCAGCCTGCATACATTTGTTGGTTCCCCTGCTAAGCTTAGTTGCTGTGGTGCGGCGGTCGTGATTTGTCCCTGCTTCGTCCCGTTTTTTCGAGCGGGTGGTCTCTCGTAGGCTATTTTATGGGCCGATTCAGCTTCTTTTTACTCCTCCGAGTTATGCTCTTGGTTCGTGGTATTTCGAGTGACTTCCAGAATATCTGCGATCTCGTAAGCACTAGCGAACGTGGTGGGCTTTTTGACAATGATTTCGTCCCACATGTCTCGAATTTTTAGACCCAGCAGAAGTTGTTCGATCAACATATGGTCGAAACATTCACCTCGCAAAATGCTGCGCCCAGCGTCAATTTCAAGGAAAAAATGGCTACCGTTTCACCTTTGGTTTCGTACCAATTGCTAGTAAATGACAATCCCTATTCCTTAAGGTCGATTCACACTTAGAGCCAATACACAATACTCCTATTGTCTCCTTAATTTTTCCAATTACAGATGTTTGTGTTGTCCATCCAACGTCTACCGACTTTGCTATCGCTCTATAAGTCTCTGTATATCTAACTCCTTCATTCTACGTTGGTACTTCTAGCACTGTCGTCAATTTTTCAGTTTGTTTTTTTTACTTAGTTCCGGTTTCTTTGTTAGCCACACAAATTCTTTTTCGCATTTTTATTACTAATGGGTAGTGATCCGACTTTGATTACACTCCTCTATAACTTCTCACTTTTTACACACTTGAGTATGATCTGCAACCTATCAGGAGATTATCTATTTGGTTTACCGTATGTCCACTAGGTGCGACCCATGTTTGCTTCTGGATGTTTTGCGTCGGATTCTGTAGTCATCACCGAAGCCAATTATATTACTCTTTCCCCATTGTCATTCGTGTTATCATGGAAGGTGTGTAGTCTGCACCTGCCTACTATTGGGATATATTCCGATTCTTTTTTATTTTGAATATTAAAATCCCCCCAAAATTAACTTAATGCCATTTCTGCCATTTCAAATTCATACTTGTTCTCATATCCACTGTAATATATTTATTGCCTAAGTAATGTCTGAATGATTGTGGCGTGCTCATATGTTTTTTTCTTTATTTGGGTTTTTCGCGATCTAAAACTCAAAAAATATCTCTTCTTATGTAAATAAAGAATCACTGGGTAAAAACAAAAAACCAAACGGAGACAGATTTATCAGTGATTCTTTTTTGTAATAAATTTGCCCAACGAACAAAATTTAAAAATATAAAAATATTCTAAAAAAATATATAAACTTTACATAAGAACAGATATTTTTGATATTTTTTGAGTTTTAGATCGTGGCGAAAAACCCAAATAAAGAAAAAATATATTTATTGCCTATCTCCCTTAAAATTCTACTATACACAGGTCGTAGTTTCTTATTTGTTCATGGGTATTTTTTAAAGCTCATAGCTTATGTAAGCTTCCTCGTACCAAATATTATATCGATTATACGATATTACGATTTACCGAGTCGATTTACATTGAACTAATCCAAACCCATCTATCCGAGAAGACTCTTCTTTAGAGGTTACCTTAGTCGATGGATTCTGATTTGCACGGAATAAACGAGAGCGTGGAAGTAGGATTTGTTAGTAAGTCTTTAGTAGATTGTGGATATTGCTCAGAATTATATTACAGTCCATAGGTCGGCACCCTATATTATTTCCGAGAACCTATTGCTAATCATTTTGGGAACCCCTGAAAGAACCTCTACACAACTAAAGGGTGATTTTTAGTGTGTCCGAACTTCTGATAGGGGTCGCTGTCAACTCATTATGGAACATTTAACATTAGAGCAACGCTTGCAAATTGTCGAAATTTATTATCAGAATCAGTGCCTTTTATGGTGCATTAATCGCCCAAGCAATCGATGTATTCGATAAATTCCGAACGCATTTCACGCTGCTCGATATTAAAACAAAAATAAGACAAAAAACTGTGCGTTCCAAAGAAAATATTACCCGCTGTTGCTGGCGATCCAAATTTGAGATGCAATTTTATGATCCAGTGATGAAGAACCAAATTTGTCAATTTGTTAAAGGGGATCGTTGCAGAGCGATGATCAATGATTATTTAATTCCGAATTTGAGTAGTGTTCATCTGGAGGAGATGTGGTTTCAACAGGACGGCTCCACATGTCATACCGCCAACGCAACAATCGATTTATTGAGGAAACAATTCGGTGAAAAAATTATTTCGAGAAGCCAGGAAACTGGCCACCAAGATCATGTGATTTAACGTCCTTGAATTATTTTCTTTGGAGTTGTGATAAAAGTTCTATGCCGATAAACGAACAACTATTGCGCCTTGGAAGCCAATATAACTCGAACAATTACGGACATAAAACTCCAATTGCTTGAGAAAGTGGTCGGAAATTTGATTGACAGAATACGCTTTGTCAGAAGTAGTTTCGTATGAAATTGTTGAAATTTGTATGAAATTGTTTTCAAACATTAGTAGGGCGTTTTGGATTTAAACCACCTTCCTTTAGCCTTCTTCTTACTGTTTTTGCACTGACATTAACTTGCCTTGCATTCAGCAGTGCGAATTTCGTAATGACTGAAGTTGCAAATAGCAATCATCATTTTGCGTCGTGCACCGTTTAGATCCTTGTCCAAGTCGCCATCTATACTCCCCTGTTTCCTCGTATTGTTTTACTGCTCGAGAGACCGCGTCGATTGATGTGTTTCCAACATTTATGCAATATGTTTTTGCCTGCGACCCTCGTTAGCTAAAGTAATAATTTTAACAGCTAATTCATTTAGATGTGCACTAACATTGTCACCCTAATAATGTAAAATAAAAGAGCAGCGTTATGAATCGCCAAAGCACACTATCAGATGTTGGCATAATTGCACAGTAATGATAATTCTTTTATGAAATGCGATATAAACATTTTTAGATTTCCAGATGTGTTAAACAATACTTATATGCACAGGACACTTCAAAATAACAGACTTAGCATTAAAAAATTATATAGATGTTAAGTTAAACTTGAAAAGCAGCCTTTATAACAAATATGGAATATTTTTGTCCAGCAGAGTATATTACGAGTAGAGGAATACGAAATGTTTTAAGGCGAGAAAGTGTTTAAATATAAGAGTGATGGGCTACATCAGAGGAAAGTAGAAAGGGGTATGGAGAAATTCACAAAGAGAATTAGAGTAATCCCATGGGTACAAAATAGACGGAAGGGTCCTCAGAAGTCCATATTTTTGCCCAAGCGCAGATAGCGATAGGCACTCTAGCAAGATGTGGCGAACAAAGACACCACCAAAAACACCACTTAAGGTACATTATATAGCGGCGGTGATCGATTCTAAGCTTGTTTCACCTTGTGATGTGTTCCAAAATGTGAAGTTGGATAGTTGGAGGGGGAGTGACCCAAAGCATCCCAGTTGAATTGGACAGTTAGTGATATGTCGGAGAAAGCATTCGAGTGATGGTAATGGGGCAAGATATGAAGGTCTTTTAGGGCAATTTTGATACAATAGTCAGTTTGTTAATTACCCATTATGCCTGCATAGCCAGAGATTCAGACGATTTTGTTATCGATCCTCTAGATTTTGGATTTCGGGAAATAATGTTAATAACCAGAGGTAGGATAGAGGAGAGTAGGACTGGTGAAGCGGTAAAAACTACCTATGTCAAGTTTTGGGCGTCCAACAACTCAGCATGGAGAGAGAAGAGGAATAGTTACTAGCTCAAAAATGGGTTGAGATCATCGAAAATAACGGACATATTTCGAGAAACAACTTCCAGGTATAATTTTTTTAAGTACCTCAGAAACACAACTATTGTTACATCATAGTGTGTATCACCCACATGAAATACTTCAGTCTACTGCAGAAACTGTTCTATCACGTTTTTATTTTATAATAAAATTGAAACTATAAGAACCTAAATCAATATTTTTTTTACTATAACAATCAAAATGATTACAAAAAATACATACAAGGAATGTCAAAAAATAATTTAAATGAATACTGTATAAACTTAAATAAAATATCCAAGACCATAAGCTACCAGTTTTCCTGAAAGGTATTTAGCTTAAGGATTCAATAGCTTAGGGTCTACAACAAACACTTTTGTATAGATATTATTGCAGATTTGTTTAAAAAATTGATTATAAAAAGAAGAAAACCTGTCTTCTACTATACAACAAATCAACATTCTAGAGATGAATTTATTTAAATGCAATACAGGGTCAAAATTAAGTTATCTGATCAGAGCTACAATGATGTCTATTACTAAAACACTGTCCTAGAACCAAATATATCTTGTAACAAAAAAAAAACCTAAAATGACACTGAAAGGGTTATATCTATAAACCAGTAATAAAAAAAAAACTCTAAAATGAATCAAACAATCCTTAGACAAATTTTCTAAACAATACAAATCTGATTATAATTCAAATATGAAATGATTGTAAAGAAATCAATCAAACCTCAATGTTCCAATATGTAATGTTTAAAAAACTGATCTACCTTTCCTTTTGTATTTTTTCTATTTTTTTCAGAAAATTGCTATGAATGGTGTTGCTGATGATGATTTTGGTGTTGGTGATGATTGGAGTGTTGTTGATGATGATGATGATTGGGATGTTGCTGATGATTCTGGTGCAACCTTCTACCACAATAAGCTTCAAAGTCAAAAGGACGAAAATCCTAAAAGATTATACCATGGTTTCACACTACACTATATATCCATTTAATACCTACTTTCAAATGATGATTCTCATGTTCTTGGTAATAAATTACATTATTTGAGCCACGGTCCATCTCAATTTTTGACCAGGATTCATAAATGTATTTGATTAAATCTTCATGTTGTGAGTTTATTGGTGGTTGTATATGCTGATGTCTGTTTTCATGATGTGAAGAAACTTGTCTATCATGATGAGACTGTTGTCTGTGATCATGGTATGACCTGTTATCATGAATACTCATGCGGGATATGTTAGGCCTACGACTACCATTCATCTGACCCAAATTGCTCATTCTGGGACCACTAAAATAATAATCTATATAAAGCCAGGTTTAGACAGATATAAAGTTAAAATAACTAATGAGCAATTAAAAAGAAAAAAATCATTGTCATTGCATATTTTAATGATAAAATAAATTAAACAATGCAAACTAATTTACATTTTTAAATATTGACAAATAAACCAGCAACAGTACAAAGTTGCTTTCTTAGCTATTTATAAACAAAAACGAGTTTTTCATGTTCAATATTACACGTAAGTGCAAAATAACAAAATGTTTAAATATAGAATAACACTTACCTCATTTTGCCGATCTACAGAAATAAAAAAATTAATAAAAACAAGTCAATTTTTCGTAAAATAAACTCAAAAAATAAAAATACTTTTGAGACACAACAAACAAACGTCATAAAACTAAATAAGCGTTTGTCATAAAATACGCCCTCTACAAAAGTTTAGATATCGTAAAATATCTGACAACCAATTTCAACGGGATTTTTTTTCATACATTTAACTAAAACATATCATTATCATGTTCCAAATATAAAGTTGTAGAAACTATATAATTTATCATTTTCATAATATAAACTTGTAATTATTGCCCACATAATTTAAGATCACATTAAACAATTATGAATAGGAAAAAAATACTTTGAATCATCACTAGAATCTAATGAACGCCATACTTTGTCAAAAGAAGAGGTGGATATTTTTGAAGTGAAAGCATTAACCTAACATAATTTCACATGTTTCTGACAAATAAAAACAGGGAGAGTAATAAAAATGAAATTAAATAAAAAAGGGAAATACATACAGAAACAACAGGAACATATAAATAAGAATGACTTAAGTGAGTTTGATGAAGATATTCCAGAAACATCAAAATGGTATGAAGAGGAGATTGAGGAACCTAGTAACGCTCATCCAGTAACAGAACAGGTTTTAATAGAGTTAAAGGATGAAGCGAAGAAGTGTTACGATATCGAAGTTGCCAATTACAATATAAGTAAGCTGAACAATCTTCGCGCGTAACGTACAATAATATACTGATATTTTTGTATATAGAAAACTCAAAAACAAATTCAAACTACCAGTGGATAAAAACCATAATAAGCAGCGGAACTGTTTCCGATAAAATTGCCGCACATACTGTAGCCATTCAAAATAGCCCAGTATGCAATTTAGAAACTTTAAGAAATTTGGTAAATATGGTTAAGGTTGGAAAGAAAAAAGAATGCCTGACTGTTATGGGTGGGTAAATTAAAATTTACTGATATATTTTGTAATTATAAATATGTTTTGTAGAAACCTTAACAGAATTATTTCTGTCAGATTTACTAAAGCCTGACGCCAAGTTAAAGTCATTCCATTTTAAACCACTAGCAGTAATAAATGACTTGTCATCAGGCAATGCCGTTAAAAGACGGAAAATATTGAGTTTGTGGTATTTTGAGGATCAGTTAAAAGAATTATATACAACATTTGTACAGTCTTTGAATAAAGCTGCCCAGGACACAGTTGAAAGTAATAAAGAAAAAGCCATAACTGCCATGTTTAAATTGTTATGTGGAAACCCAGAACAAGAAAAGGTTAGTTTGAACTATTTAATTTTTTGTTTTAAAAAATGTATATTTATCAGTTATAAAAATTTAAAACACATCATTTGAGAAACAGACAAAATTTGTTGATTGTTTACTCAGGTTATTCAAGTTAGATTGACTTTTTCTTCGGGCAATAAAAATTTCTTTTTTACACCCTGGGCTTAACTTGCCTACAACTGTTTTGGCTCCTTCAATAGATTTATCTCCATTCATTCTATCAAATGAGGCATTCTCTTTTAATTTCTCAATGACTATCACCTTTTTCACACCAGATGTTGATTGAGAATGTTTAATTATTTGTGGTGTTAGTGATCCTAAAAAAAAAATAAAGATAAAATAATCCAAACTTATATGACACATTATATCTTATAGATTTTGACGGGCTAAAATTTTTCTTCAAAATGTGTGTGTGCAAAAGTATTAGGCACCGTTAGTAAAACGACCGAAATTCGGGGCAAATATTTATCTTCATCGGTTACAAAGGGGCTTAAAATGAGGGTTTTATGCCTTATTAAACGGATATTTTTATTACCTCTCTGTTTGTCAGCGATTTCATACTATCGCGTCTTAGTTCTATATAGACATTGCGAGAGTAAACTTAGTAGAAAATTGTTCAGTTGTGTCGTGCGAGATATTTTTTGTTGATTCGTGAGCGCTTAATGATGCAAGAATGCCAAAAATACATGAATTAACTGTGCCGGAGCGGAGCGTAGCCAGATCGTGCTGTTAAGTGCACAAGGATTTTCGGAAGTCGTAATCAAGGACGAGGATTTACATGGGAAAGTAGCCAGACGAAAGCCGTACTTGACGGAGGCCCACAAGAAAAACCGTCTAGAATGGGCCAAAAAATACGCTCACTGGACAATTGAGGATTGGTCTAAAGTAATTTTTACCGACGAGTCAAATATAGTGGTACGTTTCTCAGTTACTTTATTTTCTTTTTCTGGATACAAAAAAGTTAAATCACTCAGATAAGTGAGTATAATTTCTGTATTTTTTTACGGTTTGACCGCTTTTTGGGCGATCTGGTGGTTCGGTACGTCAGGCGAAGCATTTCCCACGGAGTGCTTGAGACCGACCGTCCAACATGGAGACGGAAGCATCATGGTTTTGGGGTGCATGTCAGCAGTAGGATCGGGAGAATTTTTTGTGCGAGGGGCGTATGAGTATCCGTCGCAATCGTCGAAGAAGTCTTGGAACTGTCCATACTTCAACTTTGCGATAACAGCTTGGAGGAGTGCTATTATCAGCATGATAACGCATCTTGTCATCGAACTCAAGCAACGATGCGTTAGTTCCCAATAATACGGTACGTGTGCTGGAATGGCTGGCACAGTCTCCAGACCTATCGTCCATCGAAAATATTTAGCATATTTTAAAGGGAAATGGGGCCAAGTATCGTTGACAAGGAAAAACCCAACTTTAACTAAAAATATTCGAAGAATGGCAATCTATTTCTCCCGATTTAAAATATTCGAGGAATTGCAATCTATTTCTCCCGATTTATATCACAAGTTGGTGTCGACGATACCTAAACTCTTAAAAGCGGTTATTAAAGCTCATAGCGGATCAATAAAATATTAAATTGGATGCCAATAAATGATATTAAGTAATACACTTAAAAGGTATAAAACTTTGCTTCCGCCGTTTTTTTTTTCAAAATTCAAAGATTTATTGTAAAAAACTGGTTGTACATATATGAAAGCATTGTCCATCGTTGGCCTCTACTTTCTCCCATCTTTCAGGCAGCATTCCAATCCCGCGTTGAAAAAACTGGTAATCTTTTGAAGCGATCCACGAATCGATCCAATTGTTTTCTTCATAAGACCGGAAGTGTTGGTCGGCCAGGCCGTGTGCCGTCAATCAAAACAGGCGATAGTTAGAGGAGCGTAGGTCTTCCCATTTCAACGTTTCCAAGTATGTTTTGACCACTTTCGCAACATGGGGCCGAGCATTGTCATGCTGCAAAATCACTTTATCGTGTCTTTCGCTTTATTGCCGCCGTTTGTCTTTCAATGCTCGGCTCTAACTCTCGGTTTTAAGAGCTCATAATACACTAAACTGAGCTGGTTCTACCAAATATAGAGTGACCGGGATATCCCCATGATTTTCGACGCTTGGAGTTATCGTAATAAACCCATTTTACGTTCGCACTCACAAAGCGACGCAGAAATACCTTCCGATTTGCTTTTCAAGCAACTGTTCACGAACAAACGGCGTTCGAGATCTCTAGTTTTCAACTTGTATGGCACCCAGTATCCTTACTTCTGGGTCATTCCCAGGTCTTTGAGGCGTTTTGAAATTGTTGAGTCACTCCCAATGATCTTGCCAACTCATATAGCCGCCTCACCATAAGTGTCTGAGAGCATTCAATGAGCTTCAGCCGCAGATATCTTAATATTAAAGAAATAAATTCAAAAACACCTCCCGCAAATGACGATAATTTGGCTCATAAACTGACAACTTGGAAATTAAAATACTTACTTCTGGGTTAATGTTATCAACATCGATAAAATTTGGTTCCTCGAAATATCCAATAATTTTAATATAATTGTTGACAAAATAGTCAACATACTCCAATTCCTCGTAAAAGTACCTCAAACATATCAGATGGCACAAGCAAAGGTATACAAACAACACAATATTATACTTTCTGCCCATCCGATAAACACTACCTTCTATATCTTCCTGTAGTACTACAGCCTCTCAGTAGTTCTTCAGCTTATCTTTTTACATTGTCCTGCCATCATGTCGTAGGTCTACCAGTTTCTGTTACCCTCTATTCGTTCATCCATAATTCTCATTAGTATTCGACTTTCTGGCATTCTCACCACGTGTTTTGTCCATCTAAGTCAATGAAGCCTTGCATAGTCTATAATATCCGGATCTTTGTATAATTGCTTAAGTTCAAAGTTATACTTAATCCTTCAAATTCCACTAAACTGTCTCTTGTTCGCGTTTTCTCCGGGCAATCTCAACTAGCTCTCTTGGCTGCGTTTTCTCGCTACCTTCTTAACTACATCTTTTCACATTTCATTCTTAATTCGATCTCACCTCGTCACACTCGCAATTGGAACTGCCTCCATGACACTCTCGACAAGTATGAACTTATTGAATATGATCTTCCCCTTTCCCCATTACAGGGGAATCATTTATCAATTTAAGGTTGAATAAGGTGGAGAATCATTAAAAAGATGAATAGTAGGTAGCAAAAAAGGTAGACCACAGTCACGATGGCAGAACAATTTATGAAGAGATGGTGAAGAACTACTGCACATTAAAAACCAGCAAGATGCTGCTAGATCGATTCGAATAAAGACGACGTTTACTTAAAGTTCACTGATAGGCGACGAAGGTTAAAGTTCACTGATAGGCTGTAGCATCAAGGGAAAAAAGATTTTGTGGTCATTCAGTTTAGACAACTGAAATATCGCGATTAAACTTGAATTGCAACACAACACAACTTTGAATTGCCAGTTTAGTCGATTCTACGAGGGAAAAAGCGTTGGTTGTTGGATGGTAATCCACGTATATAGGTTAATATCTCATCGAAATCATCGTAGACTGGGCCCACCTGACAAATTTTTAACGAACGATTTAAGTGGTAGGCCGTAGGACTTCCGTTGAAGAGTAAGCAGGATGAGAGAACAGATCCCATCCCTTATGGGATGGCATCTGCATGCATGACGACATGTGGACGCGCTTTGTCGTGATGGAAGACAACATTCTTTTACGCAATCTTTTAACACGGTCAGCTTTGATTTTGTCAGAGTTCATGCGGGACTCATCTAGTCAATTTCTATAGTTTAACAAGTTTTTTAAGACAGCGGATGATCGTGGATTGGTCGACAATGAAATGTTCGGCCAACATAAGGGTTGTCAAGTTTTCGTCCTCTTCCACGACTGCCAAAAGTGCCTATTTATCGAAATTCAACGATCCTCTTCCTGATTTCTTCTCTAAGCTGGTATCACCTGATTTTAAGCGAGCAATTTATTCCTGAGATTGTCTTTCGCTGATTGCCTTACCAAAAAGTTGATATCACGGAAGACTACCGCTTTCTATCTTTTCTTGAAGTGGTAGAGTAGATCATAATATGACTAACGTACATGTTATTTTCAACACGCATTTCTCTCAACTAAATATAGAAGAATATTTTTAAGGAAAAAAAAGTTAATGAAATGCCGATTTTCATAATCAAAAGATCCGCAAAAAATAAATAGGGGATAATTATAAACCCGCTTAATATGCCCGGTTCTAAATATAAGTAAGATTGTCATACAAAATTGATTCTAATACTATTTTAATTATACTGTCTGTTAATACATTCATGGGAATTGTTTTTTCTTTACCTGAAGATCCTTTATTACTAGAGCCATATGATATAAAAATTCGTTTTGTTTTAGCGTTCGAAAATGGTCTTATCGCTGCACTAAAATTTTCAGTAATTTTTGACATGTTTCTTCAAATGGCTGACATTTAATCCATAACAAAGGTAACTGTTATTTTTTTGTTGTAGAATCTATTAGCCAACATAATAAATAAACTGGGTGATCCATCACAAAAAGTGGCTTCGAAGGCGATCTATTGTTTGACTCAGCTCTTATTCAAGCATCCAAATATGCAAGAGGTGGTTTTGAAAGAAGTGGAGAAACTGTTGTTTAGGCCTAACGTTGGTAACAGGGCGCAGTACTACAGTTTGTGTTTTTTGAGTCAATTTTATTTAAGTCACGAAGCTCAACATGTTGCAAAGAAGATCATTGAAGTGTATTTATCATTTTTCAAAGCTTGCGTTAAAAAGGTAAGAAACGATGATACTTGAAATATTCATATAACATCAAAATCTGCATAATAACACTGAAAGGCAGTGTGTGTAACAGCAATTTTTAGGCGTTTATGGTGTAAATTGATAGACTGAAAACAAATCTGTGAACACAATTTTTCTATCATCTATAGATTTTATATATAGATCATGCAATATTTCTTATCAACTCCGGAGTGTATCTGTAGTGAGCACTGATGGACATAACTGATTAAGACCTGTTTATTAAATCTACAAAGTATGCTTCCAATACAGATTGCATCTATAAATCGCAAAAACGTAATTTCATAGCGCTTAAGCGAAAGAATTACAAACTTTATTTCAGAATTATTGTTGGATATCAAGACAAGGCCCCATATATGTTGTAAAACTTATCTAACATTGTTAACTGGTTGGATGAAAGGTGCAAATCGTAAAATGCGGTGCAGATTGTCAGTGATTTAAAAAGAACTGAAAGAACATGTCAACAGTTCGCTATTTTTGCCTCACTGATATGGTAGGTATTAGATCAAAGTCTAAACATACTCTTCAGTATCCTAATATACTATAAGCTTTAAAACTCCGTCGAACATAATGATCTTACAGAATTTCCTGGATGTTTCAACAGATCCGCAACTGATTTCAAGGTCTGAACTTAATGATTTAGTTTAAGATTTATTATTACTATTAGAATCACAGTCAGAGCCTCTAAAATCCAGATTAAAACGATGAAAGGTGACTCCTTCAAGGTGACGTAAACATTATTTCCACCAAGACATTTGTAATAGAAAAGCGATGTCAAGGTAAATAGAGCGCCAGTTTACTTGCTGATCATTATTGGACATTAATAAACTAATAAAAAAATCATCTGTTGCTCAAAAAAACATCGCTTCAAGAAAGTCTTTCAACCATATTGAGATCGATCAGCATATCATCATGTCAGCTGTAAACTATCGAATATAAAAGAACGGGTTTTTCGTTCTCGTCACTTGCCCAGTTGCTTCAGGGCCGATATGCGCAAGATCAGCTCAGAGGCTATGTGCACAATGGCATAAGAGGAAATGAATAACATACTATTATCAGTCTTAAGGTCAAAACACTGATCTTAAACCAGGTGTAGCGGTTAATGATTATTAATTTTTTTAAGAGATGGCGCTGGAAACAAAGGTCGTTTCACAGTCTAATCTCTTATGTGAATTTGATACTACGGCAGTACCTTTCGAAACGCCATTGATATTTAATCGATTTCGAGTTAGCTTCATATTTTTTTCGTGTGGTAAACATGTCGAGTTTGGAACCAAATAACGAGCATTTGCGGTACGTATTGCTTGTCTTGTTCAATCAAAAGAAAAACGCGAGTGAAAGCCGTGAACACTTATAGTGACAATGTCCCAACGCAACGCGCCCGCGACGAAGACCCCAAATCAACCGAAAATAATTCAAGATGCTGAATTGCAAGGATTGCTAGAAGAAAACGATTTGCAAACTCAACAACAAATGGCAGAGACTAAACTGGAAAAGATTTACCACTAAACACCAAATCACTTTTTCTGAACTTCTCGACGTACGTTTCGCTAACCATGTTAGCCACATCAGGAGATGATTGATTCTGCGATCTTGAAAATGAGATTCTATAATCTCCTGATGATGCTAACATGGTTAGCGAAACGTGCGTCGAGAAGTTAAAAAAAATGATTTGGTGTTTAGTGGTAAATCTTTTCAAGTTTAGTGCTTCACACCAAAGGTTCCAATAAAAGAATTGAAATGGCAGAGAGGTTAAATGTTAGTCGCTGAACTAATTGTGATTGTCTGCATGCTATGGGAAAGATCTAGAGGGCAGGAAAATGGGACAAACGACAGATAGATGGAAAAACGAAAAACGGTGTGTGAATTTTGACTGGATCGAGACTGAAGCCGAAAGATGGATATATTTCGAGAACTTAAAACGTAGAAAATCATGCGTTGATCCATCAACATCGACCTCAAGACCGAATCGCTTTGGAAAGAAGACAATGCTGTGCATGTGTGGGATCAAAAGGGTGTCGTGTACCATGAGCTTTTGAAACCAGGTAAAACAGTTAATACCGTTCGCTCCCGCCAACAAATGATCAATTTGAACCATGCATTGATTGAAAAGCGACCAGAATGGAGTACAAGACATGGAAAAGTGATTTTGCAGCACAATGCCATATCACACACAGCGAAAGCGGTCAGAAACAGCATTTCAGCACTTAGCTGGGAATTCTTGCCCCACCAGATTGGGTCTCTTCTGATTATCACTTGTTTTCATCGTTGTCTCACGCACTTTCCATGAAACACTTTAACAATTACGGAGAGGTCGAAAAATAACTTGGTGACTGGACCTCCAAAGATGTACGGTTTTTCTGGGAAGGCTTCCACAAAATGCCAGAAAGATGGGGAAAATGTGCAGCTAGCGATGGCGTATACTTTGATTAAACCATTTTTTTACCTTTCTTCCAAATTAAACGCTTCAGTGGTAGTAACGCTCCGTGAATTTCAAGCCGCTTTGACATGATTCATAAATCGGTTACTGAGTTTCGATGTGACTGAATCGGCACGACTGACGCTCGTGAAATGATAAACATCTCGGTCGCACTTGTACGAAACATCATACACACGAAAAATTAAGGAACAAACAAAACAGTAAATTTTATCTAACGAAGGCGAAGACGTTTCCAACGATTGGAAAGCCATTGTTTTCTGGGATTCGCAAGACATTGCGCTCATAGACTAGTTGGAAAGGAGGGACAATCACAAGAGAATATTATGCTGCATTAAGGATCAAATTTCAAAGAGCTGATAAAACACCTTCCTTCGGTTAAGAAAAAAGTGCTATTTAACCACGACAATGCACCCGCCCATTTGTCCGCCGCTGCAATAGCGAAATTTGTTAATTGGCCAATTGATACCACATCCACCCTGTTTTTTGGAAGTATCTCCCTCCGACTTATTTCTTGTTCCAAACATAAATTCATCGTTGAAAAAAAGGACTATTTTGAAGAGTTCGATCTTTTTGGCCTACCTTTCGAACCATTTTGGAACATAACGTTATTGGGCAGTATATTAAGCTAAAAGGAAACTACGTTGAAAAATAAAACGATTTTGTGTTAAAAAAAGCTATATTTCATTTAAAAAGTACCTAACATTTCACTCCGCTCTCGTATATTTAAATTATCCTTGCAATATCAAATAAAAGAAAAGGCACACAACTTAGCTCCCGCCTTTTTTTTCAAAATTCAAGGCTTTATTGTAAAAAAAATGGTTATACATTTATGATTCAAAGTATTGTGCATCGTTAGCCACTACTTTCTACCATCTTTTAGGCAGCATTCGAATCCCGCGTTGAAAAACTGGTCATCTTTTGAAGCGATCCATTGTCAGCGCAGCATGCAAGCAAGCATGCTTGTCAGCAAGCAAAAATCACTTTATCGTGTCTTTCGCTGTATTGCGGCCTTGTGTCTCTCAATGCTCGGCTCAAACTCATTAATTGCGTTCGATAACGATCTCCTGTAATTGTTTCAGGCGATTTTAATAGCCCATAATACACTACACCGAACTGGTCCCACCAAATATAGAGCACGACCTTGGAGCCGTGAATATCCGGTTTGGCCGTCGGCGTGGAAGCGTGGCCGGGATATACCTATGATTTTCAACGCTTAGAGTTATCGTAATAAACGCATATTTCCTCCCCAATCACAATTCGATGCAGAATCCCTTCCGTTTTTACTTTTCAGGCAACTGTTCACAAGCAAACAAACTGCGTTCAACATCTCTCGGTTTCAACTCGTATAGCACCCAATAGTCTTCCTTCTGGATCATTCCCAGGTATTTAAGGTTTATAACTTTTTGAAATTGCTTGTTGAGTCACTCCCAATGATCTTGCTAACTCTTCTTGACTTGACACGAGTCTTCATTAAGCAATGCCTCTAATTCTTCATCTTTAAAAACGTTCGCTCTTCGAGGTGAAAATCACTGCTCTTGAAGCGTTGAAGCGTTTGAGAGCATTCGGTGAGACTCAGTCGCAGATTTCTTCATATTAAAGAAATAAATTAACACCTCCGGCAAAGGACGAGAATTTCGCTCATAAACTGACATTTTTAATCGCGAATAACTTTATGCCGTGAACACAAATCGACTACTGGTGCTATGGGGATATGTTTACAAGATGCCCAAAGGCATTGCATATCGCCTATGATGTATTTATTTCGACAACTACTTACCGCTAACGCCATCTATAGAAAAACGGCAGGAGCAAAGTTTAAAATAAAATTGAATTACTTTTACATAAATTATTTACAGGGCGATGTAGATAGTCGCATGATGTCCGCATTGCTCATGGGAATAAACAGGGCGTATCCTTATTCCAAGATGGAATTTGAAGATATGGCAGAGCACGTGGATACGTTATATAGATTGGTGCACTTAAGCAGCTTTAATATCAGTCTTCAGGTACTCATGCTGTTATATCACGTAACAGGTGAAAAAATGGCAGACCGGTAAGTTTCTAAAATGAAAATAAGAGTAGCATATTTGCAAATATATTCATAACGTAATAAACACTTATAATGCATTTCATTTTACATGAAATAGACAATATTATTCTGATCAGAAGTATTTAAGCTGATCCATTAAATCGTACTGTATGAATAAATGTTTCTAAATTTATGCATAATAAACGTAAATGGAACAAATTGTAATGTTCTTTCAAGAACACTCGAAAAATCATAATCGCTCTAGCAGAACTTTGAGGAAGAAATTCCATTAATTTGGATAAATGTCACGGTCGCAGTTTCTTAAATGTTCGTAATTTTTTGATAATATAATTTGACGACTAAAACATTTCCGCAAAACTCTGTTATGGTGTTTCGTCGACTGAAATTCCGAGGATTTGTAAATGTGGACGCATGGATTTATGGATATATGCATGTATGTCGTCGTCATCATCATCATCATATTTAGCTTAACAGCCCACTGTGGACCTCAGCTATCACAATTTTCTTCTTGCAGCTGGACCTATCAGCGACCACGGTTTAATCTAAGCGGCCTCATCTAAGTCTAGATTTTCTTCTACCATCTAGTCATATACAGTACAGTTGTAGCTGCGTCTCCACACTCCAGCTTCGCAAACACCCCCCAAATATTGAAATATTGCTCTTAGTAGCTTTTTTCAAAGATTGAGAGTAGATTTGCGTCGGGATTAGTATCCATGTTTCTGAGGCGTATATGAGAACCGGTAAAATCAATATTTTGTACAAACCGATTTGCGTACTGCCGGTTAGGTTCTCGACTTCTCAAGTGTTTACACATTTGATTTCACCACATTCGCTGTTCTCGGAATTGATTGTAGATCCGAGGTAGGTGAACTGATGAGGGGTCTAGCTGTCTACTAAGTTTTGGCTATCTCGAATGTGTTGTCTTATTGAGGATATCATTAATTTGGTTTTGTTTTCATGGATGTTGAGACCTATAGTTTTCACAGCTTAGGAAAAGGACCACATCATCGGCATACGCAAGCAATTTCATCTATTTATAAAATAGGGTGCTCAATAAGTTTATATGTAATTTCCTTACTAGCCTCATTATTGCCTTAAACTCAAATGGCGTTGACAACTTTTTGCATGGTCATTTTAGTCAGACTTATTAATTATATGCAAAAATGTATATTAGTAAAAAACAACAATATAAAGAAGTAACAAAATGCAGCAATATAGCTAACAATAAACCAGCAAGAAGAAGTAAGAAAACGGTATCGTTCAATTTCGATTTTTATCATCTTACCATGAGGAGGAGGGAGAGGGATTGAGGGAGAAAGAGAGAGAGGAGTGAGATATAGAGGGAGGAAGGCGATAGAGGGAGGAAGGCGATAGAGGGAGAGGGGTGAGAGAGCCTTGCGCTGCTGGTGTTGCAACATATCTACCATTTAAGTTAAGTTACTCGCTCAGCTTAAATGTTTGGAAAACTATTATGCGTCAAGAAAGTTAATTTTCATATATGATGATCTTCATCGAAATCTATGCTTCGTATGCTTTCGAGTTTGGTGTTAGAGATATCAAATTGCTATGGTGTGAAACAGATCCAACAGAATACTTATGAACAAACTTTGAGCTTACATTTCTGTTCATAGATTATCGGCAAGCATATGACTTCATTAGTATGGAAAAGGTGTTCCAAGCAATGAGACAGTTGGGAGTCCCGGAAAAGTTGAGGAAGTTGGTGGGGATGACTGTCAGGAGAACAGTAAATAAAGTTATAGTCGATGGAGCAATGTCTGAGGAGTTCATTGTAAAGAAAGGACTGAGCCAAGACGATCCACTGTCAACAGTTATATTCAATCTGGTGCAGGAAGGGATTCTGAGGGAGAGTGACATCAATACCAAAGGGTTAATATTTGGTACCAGACACCAATGCTTGGCTTATGCCGACGACATTGTATTGATGGCTAGATACAAGGAAGAAGTAGTAAAGGTTTTCAATATGTTGGAAAGAAAGTCAAGGGAATATGGCCTAACAATTAACGAGAACAAGACCAAATATATGGAATGAAAGATAGCACCAGAGGCTCTCCCCTAATTTAGCCATTGATTGTGCAGGAAATAAGAAATATACAATAGAGAAAGTAGAACAAACTGAATATCTAGAAGTAATACTAACGTGTAAAGGGGATGAAGAAAAGGAAATAGAGAAACGATCAGCGAAAGCAAGCAAAGCTGCAGGAATGTTTTCAAAAGTTTTAAGGGCAAAGAATATAATGAGAGCAGCAAAAGTAAGAGTGTACCAATCAACACTAAGATCCAAGGTTATCTATGCGTGCGAGACATGGACTATGACGAAAAAGGAAGAAACTATGCTGAAAGTCTGGGAACGTATTAAGGAGAATTTTTGGAGGAATTAAAGTTCAGAACGAATTTAGAAGAAGAACAAAGAATTAGAACTGTACAAAAAGCCGAATATTGTTCAAGTGGTGAGAGCGCAGCGAGCTAGATGGCTGGGGCATAGCGATCCCCCCGATCCCGCATGGATGTCCAGCGGGAGATGGGTTTAGGGAATTCTGATGAGGGACGAAGGGGGAAAGAGAAGAAGAGGGCGACCGAGGAAGAAATGGCTGGATGTGGTGCTAAATGATTTGAGGAAAATAGGAGTGAGGGATTGGAGGAATGATGCTCTGGACCGGGATAGTTGGAAATGCAGAGTGAAAGAACTCGAAGCCAAGGGCCACTAGGTCTATAGAGCTGATTATCATTTATTATTTATCAGATCTGTACACTTATTTTTTAACGACCGTTTTTAATTAGAGTTATTTTAATCAATGTAAGCTTTCACGGCCAAAGTCAACAAAACTTTTGGTGTATTCTAGGCTTGTAGACGGTCTAAGATTATTACTTCTATATGTATTGTTTGAAACTGGTGTGGTCTATTTTCAATGACGTTCTGGCCGTTGAGAAATGAGATCACGTCGTTTGAACCCGCCGAAACGATAATATCGGCAACCAGAATGCCACAGGAGGTGGCCACAGCAATTATATATAAAAGAAACACTACAATAATGTAATTTTTTTCATATTTCAGATTCTATTCCGCTCTATATAGAAAATTGACTGATGCTAAAATGCTAACTACTACCCACCAAGCAATGTTGTTGTCCTTATTATACAAAGCTCTTCTGAAAGATACCCATGCTGATAGGATTAAGATGTTCATTAAACGTTTATTACAAGTACATGATCATCAGTATAGCTAAATCATCATTATATTTCAATAATAATATTTTTTAGATTTCGTTACATGTACAGCCTGCATTTTCGTGTGGTATACTCTACTTGATTTCTCGTTTAATAATTAAAAAATCAGACCTTCAAGCCTTTGTTTTAAAAGAGACGAATCTACCAAACTTTGATGCATTCGGGGATGATGAAGAGAAATATTACGACATTAAAGATGAAAGAGAGGACTTTGAAATTGAGGCTGACAAAGCAGAAATTACTGATAATTCAGTTCAGAAGGAGGCAATCCAACTTGAGGCTCTCGAAACAATCGAAATCAAGGAAGAACCAAAAGACGAGAAGCCAGATGTGTTGTTTACAGGTTCTAGCTGGTTTCACGCGACGCCATCTAGTAATCAGAAGAAACATGAACCAGTTGTGAAATATAATCCCCTTAGTAGAAATCCTTTGTATGGTGGAGGAGATTTTCTGGCTTACAATGAGTTAACTTGGTTACAAAATCATTTTCATCCAACGGTAGCTTTGTTTGCGGGGAATGTACTAAACGGGCAAAGCATTAATTACACTGGTGATCCATTGAAGGATTTTACGTTAATCCGATTTTTGGATAGGTAAATATATTTTATTTTATTATACAAGGCGTCCCATAACGTATCTGCCATAGAGCGGGGATGATAAGTACAACTGGGGATAGTAGAGATCAAAATAACAGGATTTAGTCAATAAATGTGTTGGAAAATGCCATTAAAAAGATACAGGGTGTTGAAAGTGAAACTAAATTTTCGAAAAATTGGAATAATTTAAATACGGTTCAAGATATCAGGCTCAAAATTCCGGTAGTTGGGTTTGCAAAGGCGACAAATCCGAATTTGGTACTCGCTTGAGCTTAGTTTTTAGAGGGCGCTTATTACCTACTTTGTGTGGAATTAACTCGCTCATATTTTTTCATTCAATAAAACCTGGGAATATATTGACTTCAAAATAGAGCAGAGTCATAATTTCCACCTAAAAAAGGCACCCTTGATCAATATCGATATCTCACGCCGTTTGCGGGATATTCGTGTCCGAATATTCCATTGGACACCTTATCGATGGCTGAAAAATATGCAGTTCACAAAGTGTGTCTTAAATATGAGAAAAAACATTAAGATGTCAAAAATACAATGGACTTTACTTACAATAACAGTTTTTTGAAATTTACTTCAATAGGTGTTGAATGTGTCCACCATTTATCTCAATACACTTTCGCAGGCTCTTTGTTAAGTGACGCCTTAACGTGATTTGAGAAGATATTTTCTTCATTTCAATGAAACTCACCACCGCGCCAATCCATCGATGTGGAAAACGTTGATTCAAATGATTTCGCACTGTAACAGTAAAATGTGGTGGCGCCCTATCTTGCATGAACCACGTGTCTTGTCTTAAGTTTAGAGGTATACCATTCAAAAGGTCTAATAAGTCATTTTCTAAAAACTGCACATATTGATCTCCATTCAGTCTTTACAGAAACTCAAATATACCGATTAAAAAATTGTCGATAATGCTGCACTAAATGTTAATTGAAAATTCGTGTTGGAAATGCCGCTCTCTTGGTGGTTGTGGATTTTTCAGGGCGTAGTAATGATTATTTCGCCAATTAAACAGGTAAAAGTTGCCTCGTCAGGAAACAATATCTTTTTCAAGAACATGGGGTCTTCGTTTTTTTTTGTATGTAGTATATTTTGACAAATTTCTGATCTAGCCTACAAATCTTGTGGCGAAAAAAAAAGTTCTCCATAAAGAATTTTTCTTTATGGAGAACTCTTGAAACGGTATATTTAGTTCTAACACTAGCTCAAACTAGGCTCAACACATTTATTGACAAAATCCTCTTATTTTGATCTCTACTATCGCCAGTTGCCCTATGGCAGATAAGTTATGGGACACCCTAACCATACTATGTTCAAAAAGTAAACTAACTATTTAAGTAAAATACAAAATATTTATTCGTTCAGCTTTATCAAGTCTTCTATTGCTGACAATGTGATACACTAAACTTGAAGCGTTTGGCTAACCATACTAACATGCTTAACGACCGTGTGTCGAGAAGTAGCAAAGCATGGCTCGACGAAGTTCAAAAAAGTAATTTGGTGTTTAGTAGTAAATCTCTTCAAGTGCAAATTTAGTTTGTTTCCTTCAAAGCAATCCTCTTTTACTGCAATAAACATTCAAAGGTTTTTTCCAGTCTTCGAAATCGTTTTTATACTCGAATTCCGGTATTTATTTCAAAAAGGTCGACGAACTCTCCTAAATGGCTTCTGTGGAGTCAAAACGGGATCCACAAAGTAGATTATTCAATCAAAGGAAAAAATCACAAGGCTACCACGTCTGGTGCACGTAATGCTTGTGGAACGGTGCTCGATTTGTTGGTGTTCGAACGGTGTTTGATTTTTAGCAAAAAATTGCCTAGCAATTATTGCGGTGTGCGCGTTCTCGTGATGCAAAAACTATGAATTGTTTAGCCACAAATCTGAACGTTTTTTTTTTCAAGTTGACTCGCATATAACTAAAATAATATTTATAATCTATTATATATTCTTTATTATATCTTTGAACGAGTTCATCCAAACTAAAAAAGGATCATTGAACGAGTGGAAAGCATATTTTATAAATCTTTTGCTGAAAAAAATTCTGAGTCTCCATTTCAGAAGCGGATGAGAACTGATGATGAAAAGTTGATTGTGTTCAACGTGCAATGAAAAAAATCGTGGGTTGTTAAAGTCAACAGTTTTACGGCGAAAGATGGCCTTCACCAGATGAAAATTATACTTTGTATTTCGTGCGATTGAAAGGGACCCACTGATCTTCTACGCAACCATACCATCAACACCGATATCTAATGTTCACACTTAGATCGGCTGAAAGCACTATAAATAGAAGACTAAAATCGTTTAAATCGGAAATTCTTTTAAAATGGAAGAAATGAAAAACAATCTCTTGACATTTTTTGGCAATAAGGATGCTCATTTTTTGACAAAAAAGGCATTATAGGCCTATGTTAGCAAAAAGTTGTAAAATAATATCAATTTCAATTACATAAGACTAAATAAATATAAATATAAATATAAATAAATATGTACATAAACTATTTACGTTTCCGCATCTCTTTAAAAAATACCTACGAACTTTCCGGACAACCCGAAAAGTGATAACTAATGTCACCGTTGTACTTATGTAAAAACTATTATTTCTAAGAATAAAACGTTAAACCACGTATTTGTAAATAATTTGTATATATTTTTTTTAGATTTGTTTTTAAAAATCCGAAAAAATTGGACGACAAAACTGGGGCCCATCCAACTTTTGGTAAGAGGAAATTTTACAAACCAAAAGGCGTAAAAATGTTAGCTGTAAATTCAAAAAGTTACCTGAACGAGAAAGAGAAAAATATACCTGTTGATGAATTATTCCTCTACTCGTAAGTATCGAAACAATATACATGCTGACTGAAAAGTTCTCAGTTCAGTATTGAAATAATTTATTAAACAATATCCAAAACTATTGAAAAATCTGGTGAACACTGGAACTAAATGAATGTACTATTATTATTAAAACTCATTATAATTCCCTTGCGGGACGTCGGATGATCGTTCCTTAAGCACAATATGCATGTGTGGTTTATATAATCTACATTTTTTTCCATTCTTCAAGAGCCTATGCAATATTCCTTAGTTCTAGGATGGATATTCTGTTTTCCTGTTTACATTGAGTAGTTTTTTGTTGCAGTTGTTGGTTGGGTCATTTTTGTGACTAGTCTTATTTTTTTCCTTTTTTTTATCAGTTCCTCTTGGTGTTTGCTGCTAGTTATTTTTTTGTGAAGTCCTTTAACCTCTTCCAGCATATATGGTTTTACATTAAAGATCAGTATATTGTATCTGCATGCAGTTGCATATCCTTTCTCATTTATTTCCTTTACATTATTTATTTTTTTTTAGTTATTTTCTTCTACGACATTTTAAGAATACTGCTCTGCTATCCATATCTCGATACATTCGTCCCTGAATTTTGCCTTCTCTCTTAGAATTTTATTTCGAAATCTAGTTGAATTTTCTATTAATATTAGCCTTTCTTTGTTGTTTATTTTTTACCAATTCTTTTAACACCTGTTTTCTCCTTTACTTTGATTGTCACTGTTCACCATATTAAAGCTAAATTAAATAGATAATCATGATGTTATGCTTTGCAATTCGTAACCATAAGTATTGGGATTATGTACGTAACATTTACGATAATTAAGTGATAAATATAACGGAATCATGTTCTCAATGATGAAATAAATGGTGATTTGACAAGACAATGTTCAACCTCATACGCCAGAAATTACTCAAGAAAAACTGGGCTATTGAGTATGGGAAGTTAACTCTCTTTACTTTAATCCACTTCATAATTTATCCAGAAAATGTTTAAAAAAAAAAAAATGTTTATGTATAAATGTTCATTTCATATATGTATGCTAGACAAAGAGAAGTTTAAGTTTCTAACAGATATTAAATAGCTGTGGTTGCGACTAACTTATGTAATTCGTAATTGACATAAACATAAACCGAATGCCTTACTTCCAAAATATCTTAGGCAAATTAATTGGACGAAAATTTTATCGTTGCAAGGTATTAGGTCATGCTGCAAGACGCATTTTAACAAAATTCCTTAGTTAGGGTAGACTCACTCTCGCTCTTCATATATTCTGATATTTTTCCCACATGCTACCATTACCTTTTTCTTAATTTTTACTGTTATGAAATTTTGGCTTAAGTAAATAATTACAAAAGTAGTAATTAAATACCTTACCCCAACACAGTATTACACCCTTTTACTTATTTCTAATGGATGACTTTAAACGGTGGGTGATATATCTATTATCAAACAGGTTTACAGCTAACGTATTAAATCGTACGAGGTATTTCTCACTCGCGTACTTCCCCACTTGTGACACTAACAGAATGTTTAGATCATTATTAGTTTCGTTACTAACGTAATACAGAGCATCTGCAAGTGTTCTTAGAGTTTTTGCTTGGAACGTTTAACATCAGAGCAACGCTTACACGTTGTTTTAATGTATTATCAAAATCAGTGTTCTGTGCGGCAAACTTATAGAGTCTTTTATGGTGCGCATAATCGGCCAATCGAATGAGGTATTCGCCGAATTAACAACAAATTGCCAAAAAGACAAAAAACAGTGCGTTCCGAAGAAAATATCGCCGCTGTTACTGGCAGTGTTGATGAAGATCCAGATTCGTTAATAGGGATCGTTACAGAATGATGACTAATGATTAATTAATTCCGAATTTGAATGGTATTGATCTGGAGGAGATGTGGTTGTGGATTTATTGAAGGAACAATTCGGTGAGAAAATATTTCAAGGAACGACCTGTAAATTCGCCACCAAGGTCATGTGATTTAACGTCTTTAGATCATTTTCTTTGGGACATAAGACCTCAATTGCTTGAAAAAATGGTTGGAAATTGGATTGACAGAAGCGACGCACGTTTGTCCAAAATTGTTTTCATACATTAATGCCATTGAATGTTATTTCACATAAAATAAATAGTTTCAATGCATCTAATTTGATTGTTGTTTTATTTGAATTATGTTGAATTACTCTATATTTCACCGTGTTAGATTTTGGAAGCAGTTGTCCATTAATGGTTACGCCGGGGCACTTTTCTTTACTTAGAGTTAAAGTGATATATAGATTTCGGCTTCAATGCGCCATTTTTCGATATCTGTTAATACTACCTGAAGTATCTCGGAGATTAATAGGAATATTTAATTGGTCGCCAAGTTGGCCATATCGTCAGCAAAGGTTGTTGTGTGAGTGTGTGATGTTACAGGAAAATCGGCAGTATAAAACAAATATAGAATAAACATAATAACACTGCCCTGAAGAATGTACGATTTTATCGGAAATAATTCTGTCATTATTGGTATTTTACCATGAAAAATCGCTGTGTTAGGTGTGATTGCAATGTCTGGTAAGTGGTGTCGGCAGTTGGGTTTTTAGCTTATACCGAAGACCGCCAATCCAAACCATATCGAAGGCCTGTGTGATATCAATGAAAACACCTGAACTTTATTTTTTGTTTCGAAAATATTTGTTTATGATCTCTACTACTTTATGCCAGGTTTATGAATTAATATAATTGTAGCAACTTTCCATTGCCTAGGAAAATAACCTGCTTTGAGTATGGCTCTGAATATATGCGTTATAACAATTATTGCTTGCTCAGGGAGTCGTTTAATATGGTTTATGATTTTGATTTAAGTATTTGGTTTCCCTGGGTTCGAATGGATTTACAAGAAGTCCCATTTGGAGATGAGGGGGGTTTAGTAGGGAAGAAATCTCATCGAGGATGTTTTCTGATAAAAAAGTAATACAACAGGTGTTCTGTCAATGTATCGGCCTTTCCTTGATCAGTTCTGGCGCATGATCTGTCTTTTGTTCTGATTAGGGGGATGGTTACCTATGTTTTGTTGATTTTTGATGTTGTCTTCCACATTGAATAGTCTGTTACTTTTGATAGAGAGAGGCTTTCCAGGTATTTTTGTATACATTTTTCTTTCAATTTTTAAGCAGTTCTGTAACTTCTCAAGTTGCTCTATTCATATTTGTCTTGGGAAGATTAGCAGGAGGTTTCAATACAAAAGTTGTCTCCTTCGTTGTTAGCTTTTGTAGCGCATATATAAGAAAAGGTGGATATTGCGAATCTAAAGAGTCCATATTTTATAGAAATAACATTTTAAATCTGCATTTCATTGAAAAATAATTATAGAGACAATTAATATTTTCCTGATATATCCAATCATAACCAGGCTGTCCTTTGTCCATCTTATTCAAAATACCATGAACTTTTTTTGGTTATCAGATACTTACATTCAATACTAAGAACTTTTCAGAGTGCACATATTAAATACATCATGTATTAACAGATACTTTTAGATATCTTCAGAAGAAATATCAAAATCGGAATTTGAAAGAAGACGATGACAATAGTGATTTGGAGTCAGTTCAAAGTGAGGAATTTGAAGAAATGTTGGATAAAATGGCCGGTGTAAAGGTAAGCAAACTTAAATACTCAGCAGCAAAGTGAAATAACAGAAATAATATTAGGATGAACAAAGTGATGATGACATTGATTATATGGGTGAAATCGGTGATAGTCTGAAAAGGAAACCAGAAAAAAATAAGAAAAAGAAAAACAGAGAAAATGAATCTGATGACGATATAGTTAGTGAAGAGAGTGAACTTGAAGATGACAGTATAGAGGAAAGTGAAGAAGAATTAGAAGCAGATGAAGAAGACTTAGGTAACACGGTATTAGCGAATTTATGTAGCATTGAAACTCACATGAACATTTTAGATTTAATAGATGATTTAAGTGGTGATGATGATGAAGACATAGAATTTTTGTCAGACTCTGAAGAAGAAAAATCAAGTAAAAAAGTCAAGAAAGCATTGAAAAAGAAATCAAATAAAGATGATATATCATCCTTATTTGCATCAGCTGAGGAATTTGCATCCTTACTTGAAGATGAAGGCAGTTCCAAACAGAAGCCTGGTAGCTCAAATGTTATGGATAATAAAGATAAAGCCAGTAAGTACTAGGTGTACTCATAAGTAAGGTCTTTTTTTCATACTATACAAAATTTTAATCAAGGGGGACTTCAACTTTGTTGGGCCCAAACACATACAATTTTTTAAAGGCTAATAAAAAAAGTATTAAAGATAAAATAATGAAACTCTGTATACGTTTTAATGGATATTTGTATTAATAAAAAAAAATAGAGAAGCTCAAAATTTACAAATGACGGGGGCGAAAGAGTTGGTGGCCTGGAAGGGGTGCGCAGCTCTGGAATTTTTTGGCAGAAAACAAATTATCTGACACGAAAAGAAAAATATTTTATCAATTTATAGATGTTAATGCTATGCATAGACTATTATCATATAAAATGATTTTTTTCCGAAAAAAAAGATAAAATTTAATTTAAAATTTGGCAAAAACTTTTTCAGTTAATTTTTTTTAGAAAAATTCTTCAATATTTTTTATTGATTGTAGCTGATACTTTGGAATAAACCTTTCCGCATATTTTGAGACTAAGTTTGGCCAATTCCATTCATCAGAAGTTAAATGAGAACTTCCGCAAAGTAGGAAAAAGTAATTTTGAGAAAAACGCTTTTAATGTTCCAGAAAGTTGGAAAACATAATTTTGAGAAAAACACCTTTAAAGTTTCCTTTCTTTTTTTTTTAATACTTATATTTGATCGGCGATGCCTGGACCGTACAGCAGTCCTTCTTCGAATGCTTTATTTTTACATGATTTTGAGAAAAACGTCTTTAAAGTTTCCATTCTTTTTTCTTTTTTTAATACTTATATTTGATCAGCGATGCCTGGACAGTACAGTCTTTCTTCTTCTTCTTCGAAGCCTTCATTTGTACCTGATTGCTCCATCCGGCGGGCTAATCTAGCCTCTTTAGATGGTGCAGTTGACTTTAGCTCGGCATTTTTTATTCTCTTCTCATCGCCGTTATCTACCATAATTTTTGCCTTTATACCAACAATTATTCCCATAGCCTCCATTTGTTGAAGAAGAGGAGTAAAACCTTCATTAAAAATACATATTGCCAGATATGCTGCAATTTGTATATATATATTTTTGTATATATATACAAAATTTTATATATATTTGTATAATTTGTATATATATATATATATATATATATATATATATATATATATATATATATATATATATATATATATATATATATATATATATATATATATATATAAACAGGCACATATGCCTGTGCCTCTGCTTTTCATATCATATACATCAAAAATCGGGACCGGCGGGACATTTTTGGTGTAGTGGATTCTCATCAGTGGAACATTTATGGAAGAAGGTAGCTCATATCGCATCGTTCACTACTTCGACAGATCTGCAATTATGGATTATTGCTAATCCATAATAGAGTTGTAAGATCTTTGATTACAGCTTCTGTCAATTTTCCAGGGCCTTTACCACCGATTCTCTTCTTCGCAGTGTCAATCGGGTACCCATGCGTTTTTTAACATAACCAACACACCTTTTTTTGAAACAATACCATCACCATATGGTTAACATTTTAAAAGTGATTTGAATGTTTTCATATCACTTTCACCAATATAAATAGCGTATCTACATTTATGTAACTCTTCGGATCTTTATAGCAGATCAGTGACACCATTGATTTCCATTTTACCAGCACTCCCAGAATGATTCGCATCACAGTTATCTTCCACATATTGCAGGCTTTACAAAAGCTGGACTTTACTATTTTGAACTATAGGTTTGTTTAAATTTTTCCTGATGAGAGTCACAATTCCAAACAATGATGAAAATCCCCGTTTACTCACCTGAAACCGTCAAGTCAGATTTTTCACTGCCTTGCTTCATTTTTTTTTCTTCTAAAGCGGCCTTGCTTATAATAATATCAAAGGCATGAATAATATGAGAAGAGAATCCTCATAGTGAATACAAACCTTTATTTTTGGGCAAGAATTAATTGTACTTGGTCGACACTCACACGACACAAGTTTAAAACCTAAGCCTTGTTCAGATTTCATATTGAACTTGACTTCACCGTCACAAACTTTGCTTTTCACAAACGTAGATATCGCATTAAACACCGAAAAAAAAAAACAGAGTAATGCGTGGGATCTACCGTTACTTTTAAAACTTTTCGACACCGCAATTTTGCCCTCGATGTACTCGTGTTAAAAACGTCTGCCTCGTTAGTGAAACGGTTATCGTGGAATTGTCGTTTTCGTGATTTGTGTCCAGCGCCTTGATTGCTAGATGAGCTTTGTTTTCTTAAGACAAACATTTTAATTGAATAATATATCTTTAAATAATAAGAAATAATTTTTAAAAGCATATCCTGCACTAGAACAATATGGGTAATACTGAACTGCCAAAATGACATTTCAATCAAGTTCAAACTTAGTTAAACGTCAGTACGATACCGCCCGTGGCGAGCATAGACGGCAACTCTCCTTACTTTGCGCGCAATTCACTTGATATTAAATAGGCTGTAACTTTGTTAATATTAAACATTTCGACTTGAAATTTTAACTACATATAGCTAAGAATATGTACATTTAATATAATAACATCAATTTTTTGAACCCAACAAAGTATAAATCCTCCTTAAGAGTTGTTGTAAAATATGTATAAAATATGTATATATATATATGTTATAAAAATGTTGAAGTAAAATATTCTTCAATAGTATGACATTTTTTCGATGAAGAAAATGTTCCATATATCTGAAAAAATGGCAAACTGATGGTGCAGCATCAGAAAAATACGGTGAGTAAGGAGGTACTTCCCAATTCTCGGGTGTTTCTATTAAGCTCTATTAAGCTGAACACAATATTCAGCAGTTATGGTTTCATGAGGATCAGAACCTTATAATAAATAATTCCTTTAAAATCCCACAATTATGTCATTAACACTTATGCGTGAAGACTTGGCTTTGAAGGTGGTAAAGATTATTTTTTCTTATGTGAATTGCTGTATAGAATTCACTTCTCATTTACAATAACAATTTGTGCAAGAAAAGAATGGTTGCCTAACCTGGACAAAAATGCACTGCAGATGGTTACACATTGAATTTTGTTTTCCACTAAAAGTTAATCGTCTAAGAAAAATATTTCGTCTCTTTGCACTTTCTTCAGTTGTTTTAAAAACCATTGCATTATGGACCATGAAGCTTAAAGCTTTGTGGCTAATTAACCTATTTAAGCTTTGTGGCTAATTCCTGGATGGTTTGTTTGGAATCAGTTTCAGTTTCAGCCAACAGCAGATCCTTATCAAACTCAAAAGGTCTTCTAGCTTCTATACCGTCGAAAAGATTGAAATTACGTTCTTCTGCTAGCCAAGACACCAGGATAAACAGCTTTAATGGAATATTAACTGTTATGCTTTCAAAACTCAAATATATAATATGGAATTTGTCCACACTTTGCTCTTCGATTCTTATAAGGTTCACCAATCTATTTTTCAAGACAACAATAAGCATACAATATCAATATATTTACTAGAATATAGGTTATGTTTTACTTAGTTTATTATTATTTGTCAGTAGGTGGCAATGTTTAAAAATTTGAAAAAATCAACATTACTTATGGTATTGCTCCGTAAGATATTTATTGTTGATTATGCTGTTTTGATTTTCCTTGGAAGAAATTATAATTTATTACTGTTTTTTTAAGGTCAAAAACAATTAGCCTGGGAAGATAAAAGAAACAGTTGGATAAAGGGATTTAACAAGGCAGTAAAAGCAGAGAGAGGACCTCGATTTTCTAAAAAAAGGTCAAACCAAAACCAAACAACAAACAAAAATAAGAAGTTTAAAAAATAATACAATAAAATATACATATAATTCGAATAAAAATACCTTTATTTTTAGTTAATATTTACAATTCTACAAATTGTCTTGCTACCTTGAATCCTTCTTTAATCATCACAAGATCCATCTAACCAACCATCTCTCCACCTTTCGTTAACTTTAGAACAGTCAAATATATTTTTTCCTACTTTGACATTAACTTTATTATGTAGTTTACACAGCCATTGACTAAGGGCTTCTTGTGATTCCACTTCTGGTGGGTCTATTTTTAATCTAAAATAAATTTAATACATATAATTATGAAAATTAGCCCAAGGGCGAGCCACATCGCGTCGAACTTCAGCCTTAGGTAACTGAAGTTAAGTGACATCGATCGTGGTTGATATTTGAATGGGTCTTAATAGAGGCAATTCAAAAAACATCCCGGCACTTTGCGGAAAAAAGATAACGAATTAAAAAAAAAAGTTATAATTATTTACTTGATGTGGCAGTTAATAATTCTTAATTTTTTTAAGAGATGCAACTGAAAATAGTTCTGGTACACAATCTAATCTCTTATGTCATTTTGTTGCTGAGACAGTATCATTTAAAACGCCTAAAGTTAAAGTAATATTTTTTTCGTGCAGTAAACATGTCGAGTTTTGAGTCAAATAAGCATTTGCGGCACGTACTGCTTTTCTTGTTCAATCAAGAAACATTTCATAGAAAAACGAATGAAAGTCGTCGTATTTGACAAAGAACGCCCAGGTCAACCGAAAAAAAATTGAAATGGTAAAGACGTTAAATGTGTGTTGGTCGCCGAAAAATTTAGAAGGCAAAAAAATAGGTACCACATCAGCTGAACGCCAGACAGATGGAAAAAAAACATTTTTTTTTTCTTTCTCGGCATGAAAGAAAGACTTTTTTTGCATCGGATCGTGATTGGAGACGAAAAATTGATATATTTTGAAAACCCAAAATGCAGAAAATCATGGGTTGACCCAGGATAGCCATTAACATCGACGGCAAGACCGAATCGCTTTGGAAAGAAGACAATGCTTCGCATTTGGTGGGATCTGAGAGGTGTCATGTACCATGAGCTTCTGAAACCCGGTGAAACAGTTAATTCCGTTCGCTACCTTCAACAGATGATCAATTTGAATAGTGCATTGATCGAAAAGCGACTGGAACGGGCTACAAGATAGAAAAGTAATTTTGCAGCACAATGCCACATCACACCCAGTGAAAACGGTCAGATACCATTTCTGCTCTTGGCTGGCAACTCTTGCCCCACCCGCCGTACTCACCAGACTTGGCTCCTCCGGCTATAACTTGCTTTCATCGATGTATTATGCACCTCCCATGGAACACTTCAACAATTACGGAGCTGTCAAAAAATGGCTTGATGACTGAACCTCCTCAAAAGATGTACAGTTTTTCTGGGAGAGCATCCACAAATTGCCAGAGAGATAGGAAAAATGTGCAGCTAGTGATGGCGCATACTTTATCAACATAACCCAAGCGTTTCCGGCACATCGCGTCGAACTTTTTAGATAACTGAAGTTAAACGACGTCGATCGTTGTGGGTATTTGGATAGGCTTTAATATAGGCAATCCAAGAAACCTCCCAAGACTGTGTGGTAAAAGGGGTAATGGATTTAAAAAAAAGTTATAATTATTCATAATCTCTAACATAGTGGCAGGGCAAGTCACATTGTGTCAAACTCCTGTTCTAGATAACTCAAGTTAAGTCACTGGGCCTTAATATAGGCAATCCAAAAAAACCTCCCAACACTTAGCGGTAAAACGGATATCAAATTAAAAAAATTTTATGAAATTAGAAACAAGTTTTCTTCACTCACTCTTCTCTTAAATCTTCGGCACAATGTTGGCAAGGATAAAACTTTGAAAATATATTAAAAAATGTTTTCATATCACTCATCTGACATTGTGTTGGTTTTTCTGGATATTTGGCTGCCATTGTATGTAATAAACCCCATGACTTATTTCCAAGTTCATCTTTATCTAGTGGACAATCAGTTCTTCTTGATTTCGATGATTCGTTGTTTTCCTGCAAAATATTACTGTTTGAATTTTTCATTGTAATGCAATATTGTGTAATTGAATACTTTGCTTATAAACATATATGTTATGATAGAAACTAGCCTGTATTTGACATGTCTTATATTTATAGTAATATAAAAAAAACAAAGTAGTACCCGAGTTCCGTTCTGTGAGTTTCCGGCACTTTTTATATTCCCATTTTCGTCTTTCTTTTTCTTGGTCGATTTTATGTAGTCTGAAAAACTAGAACACTGACGACATTGTTCGTTATCTAAAGGTGTGGGTCTTCGGTTCATATCATTTATGTATTCATATTCTACTGAACTGTTGCTGAAATTTATGAGCTTTATGAAATTTTATAACCTTAAAATGTAAATGAAATACTTGTCAATTTTGACATTTAAGAAACAAGCAGTGCGAACTAAATCACATGTAAAATAATTATTTTTCTGACATTGACAGCAACATCAACAAAAAAGTTTTTTGCAATGTCTAATAAAATAAATTAATTTTTGTTGTTGGTAAATATTAACTTTTTCTCTAATAAAAAACATGTATTAGTACGAAAATAATATATATTATTAAAAAATAATCAATATTGAATGTCATAATGTTACGTGATTTCGTATTTATTTTTGTGTTATTTTTTGTTACATAGGTAAGAATTTAGTAATAAGAAATTAATTACTATATAGCACCACAGAACATCATAACTTAACCTTTTTTTTTATAAAGTTAATGTATTTGACATTAGATGGCGCCACATTATTATTTTTTTGCTGTGAAAATAAAACTGAATAATAATATTAAAAGATTTTTGAGAGCTTTATAAATATGAGTACCAACCAAAAATTTCAAGATAAAAACCGACAACGAATTAAAAGAAATGTTTTAAATTACATCATATGAAAAAAAAGATAATAGAAATACAATATTGGTTATATACAGAGCCTTCTTTTAATCCCCAAAACCCACCTGACCTATAAATGTGGACAACCAACATAAGTTGGTAATGATTAACACGAAATCACTAATTTTCTTAAACTAGGGCATATATTTATTGATTTGTTTCAGTTTTTATAAACAATATTTTTCTTTGAATTATATACACAGTTTAGCACTAATAACTCCATCGGAGCAGATGCTATGAAAGGAAAAAAAGAAGAAAAGAATCACATGTAGACTTTTTATGGAAAATGTTTTTGATGAAATGGAAACGACGGAAATTATTTATTTTAAAAAATGAAATGTGTGTGAGAGGTGCTTTTAAATATTTTTGTTGCTCAGGAAGTATAAGAACTGTAAAAACACACGGCGAATAAATTTCGATGACAACTCTAGGGCAAATTTTAATAATACTTTTGGTGACAAATGATACCATCTTTATATAATTCAACATAATAACATGAAAGTTCCTAAGTTTAAATAAATCACTAGTCACGTGGGCTAGCTGATTAAATAAAGGCTCTGTATATTTAAGCATGGCAACAAGTCTCCAATATATCTGGTAGCTTGTTTTTTAATATCTTTGTTAGAACTTTACCAGGTATAGACTATACTCAGTTTTTTTTAATTAGTTCTTGAATTCTTGTCCGTTATATACTTTTTACGGGCTACCAAATGGTCTCAGTTGCTGACTCAGTAGCTAAGCTGGAAAATTAAAATGATTTTATGAAATGATAATTGGCATCCCAGCCATACTCGCAGAGGCAACGGGAATAATATAAAATTATTAAAAAAAAATATAATAATATTATAAAAAATTAGAAATACACTTGGCAGCAGTGGAATCATGAACCTGATGCTCAAGAAAATGTCATTAAAACACTCCCTGGAACTGTGGAAACATGCCGAGATAATCTTGTTCAACAAGCCAGGCAAAGACAGGAAGCCCTTCTCTCTGCACTAGGTGAAAGGTGGCAGAAACAATAATGATCAAGAGACTAGATAAAAAAACAGCCCGACTAGATATAATTCCGCTAGAGCACTATGATTCTAGAAAGAAGCATTCATCGGAAAAAAAACAGCTGAAAACTAGTTTGGGAAACTAGTTGGAACTATTATCGAAGGTTCCAACAGAGAGAAGCAATGGGATTGGCATTGCTGGCCATAATCAGAGCATATGATAAAGTCTGGTATGAACGACTGATTTATAATATCAACAAAATTGGATATTCAGAAAAAGTATTCTAGATAATATGGATATATTTTAAAACAAAACATTTACAGTCAAAGTGGACTAACCGTATCTGAATGTGTTTCAACTCGATGATGTGTTAAGGATCAGTACTTAGACCACCATTTATCTATACGCATAATATTTCGAAATGCCCAAGTGTTAAGGTGTTACTATTTGCTCACAACACTGCATTGACAACTATGCACAGATCAGATATACAAGGTGTGACTATTAAATAACGAGTCTGACGCTGTAAAACATTTTATTTTGATTTCATACATATTTACTTATTATCACCTTCAATATACACCCCTCTTCTATCCCTACAACGCAACTACAACTACAACAGTGCTGAAAGTCTGCTTCTGTCTGTTCCTTCAGAACGCGTGCCGCTTTCTCTTTCACAGCTTCAACGAACTCAAATCTTGTTCCTTTTAATTGCAGATTTCATCTTAGGAAACAGATAGAAGTCGCACGGCTAAAGATCCGGCGTATAAGGCGTTCAAAGTGTCAATACAATCATTTTTGCGATCTTCTTGTTCAAACGCGAGACACACACTTTTTGCATGTTAAAATTCTTATATAAAATTTGCCGTATGCATTTTTTGTCCAGACTGACCAGTTTCAGTTTCAGCAATCGCACGAATACTTAACCGGCCATCAGATCGAACCAGATTACCGATTTTTTCGATATTGTCATCCATTTTTGACGTGGAACGTCTACTCGAGCGTGGATCATCTTCAACGTCTTCTCGGGCGTCTTGAAAACGCTTAAACCACTCAAAAACACGTTCACGCGATAAAGATTCATTGCCATACACTTCTTTCAATAAATTATAAGTTTCCGTAGCGGGTTTTCCAAGTTTCAAGTGAAATTTCACAACAATTCGTTACTCTATTGTTACACTTATTGCTACAAAAATGAAACTTTCACACGTGTGGGTCGAAATTAGTGAGAGTAGTAGGAAGATGCCCTGCTTTATTGTCGATTAATAGAATCACCTTAAATGGGATTTGTTTTGATTGGCAATAACGTTCGACTTCGGGTATGAAGTGATGGCCAAACCAACCTCAAAAGGGGAAACTGTCACCCAAGCTTTAGGATTTGACTTCCAAATCACGGGCAAACCAGCTTTAGATTTATTTTTTAAACCTGTTGAAGGATTTTCCGAGCGGTAAACTAAGGCGGGGTTTGACTGTAAGTTTACTGTCAACTGGATTGAGAGGCGCAGGCTCTTTATCAGCACTTGCCCGCATCTCCACTTTGCGCGATGCTATGCCTGTTACAGTGATTTTTGAATCGGTTGAACCACCCGTTACCAGCTTTAAAGATTTCATCTTTCGTCGCCTCCCCAGCTTCCTTTAATCTTTCAAAAATCAGCTTAGCTTGACAGTACACCGTGTTCTGATCAACAGAGCAGTTTTTCGCTCTTATTACTTGATTATCACTTGAATGATGCTTGAATTCAAAGATTGTGTATTTTTAAATAAAAAACCAAGATTAATATCTAAATTTCCACTATATTTAAAACTTGTACGTATTCGACATTGTATGTCGAAATAATTGTCATACGTACAAGTTTTAAATATAGTGGAAATTTAGATATTAATCTTGGTTTTTTATTTAAAATGAATTTCCATCAAGAATCGGCTACCTCAGTTAAATATATTGTGTATTTTTCACAGCTTCGATTTTTTTTTCTTTATTTTTTTTAATTGTCGATTCTGGTAGATCAAACTTCTTTACCAATTCACAAACTTTTAGTTTTGTATCGAAATCCTTGATAATGTTTAGTTTACGTTCCAAATATAATGTTTTTCTATCCTTATTTGATGCAGAAGAACTAGTTTTACTTCGTTTAGATAACATAGTTGTTTTTAAATGATATAATAAAGACGCAGAATAGAAATCAGAGCACCATTAAAGAAAATAAACACCCGCATTTCGGAGAAGCATACAAAAAACATCTCTTTCAATAAAATTCACAAGTACCCTAAACGGGCTGAAGTGGTTAAAGTGGGAAAGTGAGCCAAAGCAAAAAAAAAAGATAAAATAACAAAACATATGCTTTTTTCTTTTTTCAGTTCAGGATAGAAATCCGAATAGAAAGTTAAGACAGTATCAGATTGAGAGTTCGAGGTAAAAGTTTGAGTTGGGTGGTTTTTGGAGAGAGTTCGATGAGAGATTACACGATAACAGCACGCAGAATAGTACGCACGTTAGAGTTTTTGAGGAAAAAGTGAGAATTGTTGCGAGTCAATATCCCGAACAGCGAATTTCAAATAAGTATTTATCTCGCAAAAGCTAATAAAATGCTGTGTCCCAATAGGGCAGCTAATGGCGGCCATATTTGATATCCAATTATAGACATTTGCTGCCAATTGTTTTCAGTAAGGTTTGGCATTTAACCTTGAACAAGTTTTCGTTGCCACAACGTTTGGAAATTGTCCAAACATTTTACCAAAATTCGAGAAGTTTTGTTGCTACTCAAAGAGCATTTGAGTAGTGGCCGGGTGAAGAAAATATCGCGGCTGTTCGTGAAAGTGTTTCCGAGAACGATAATGTGTCTGTACCGTGCCGTTCTCAAGAGTTGGACTTATCCAGAATGACCACCTGGCATATTTTGCGTTTGGATCTCGGTTTACAACCATAAAAGATTGTATTGACACAAGTACTTAAGCCAACTGACCATCGATTATGTCGGGAGTTCGCAGATTGGGCGTTGGAAGCAATGGAAAACGGTCCGGATTTTCATCTCTCCGGATCATCTTCTCCGATAAGGCTCATTTTTGATTAAATCACTACGTCAATAAGCAAAATTATCATTATTGGTGTGACTCAAACCCACAAGTGATTCATCAGGCCCCATTACATCCCGAAAGAATCACTGTTTTGCACACAAAACAGTGATTCCAATCCACAGATTATGGTATTATCGGGCCGTATTTTTTCAACGCCAAAGGACTGACTCTCACTGTGAATGGCGAACTCTTTCGTCCCATGTTATCCGATTTTGTATTTCCGAAAATTGATGAAATTAATGCGGACGAACCATATTTTCAACAAGACGGCGCCACAACTTGCCACGGCACGCATGACGATGGACTTATTGCGCAATCAATTCGGAGAATCGGTCATTTCAACGATTGGCACTTTCAACTAGCCACCGAAATCTTGTGATTTAATCTTTGTTATTAATTTTCTTTGGGGATATGTTAAATATCAGGTTTACACCAACAAACCCAAGACTCTTGATGAACTTGAAGCCAACATTCGAACAACCATAATCGCTCCACCAAGTCATCGAAAATTGGGCTAATCGGATCAACCAGTGCATAAAAAGTCAAGGTGGTTTCTTGAACGATATTTTGTTTAAAGCATAAATGGCATAAAATATATCATCTAATAAAAACAATGAGCACCATTTTCGGCCGAATTTTCTGTGTTTTATTTCAAATTCAAGTCATATCACTCTTACTGGGAAACTCTATGAGTCATAAATATAGAGTAGTGAAGTAAAATATAATAGTTTTCTACCAGGTCAGCAGTATTTGTAAATATTCACGTGAACAAGTGTATATAGGTGAATCTTCTTCCTATTAATTCGAAAATCAAGGTCCAGGTCGAGAACCAGCTGTGAAAGTACTAAAATCTCTAAATATATAGATGAGGTTAAGACTTTCCGCACATCCGTTTTATGCAAATAATAAAATACAGTATTTTAGGTAAATTGAAATTGTTCAATAGACGTTCTTCAGTTTAACTTTAAATCTCGTCAAACAGGATTTTTAACTCATAATTTTGAAGCTTTGAATTGTTCAGCAGACAAAATAAACAAATCTAATGATGTAATATTACTAACTCATTCTTTCTTCAGTTAGATATACAACTATCATTCTCATCATCATCATCCATTTTTCTATAGAAAGTAGAGTTAATCCAAAATATGAGTCAGTGTGCCGCAAGCCTGCCAAAAATAACAGTTATCGAATATGTAATGATGGGTTAAACAGGCTGAAGAAATCATAAATTTTAAGGTTTCACTTTCAACATGACGCCAACAATATTTTTGTTGCTTGGAGGCAATTTCTTTATGTAGCACGAACTTCACCAAGGTCATTTTTATCTCATATTTTAAAATATATTCAAATGGGTTATAAGTTGATGCAATTATAATTTTGAATTTCCTTGTTACTTGTTGTGTTATATATTATTTATTAAACGACTAAACTAAATTATATTTTTCTTGTTGTTGCTCAAAAATTAGTTTATAGTGAGAAAAAAGTACATGAACAAACTGATTTTTGTCAATTTTCTTTATTTTAAAACCTTCAAAATGTTTTACGTTTTATCAATACAAACTACAAATGGTCAATAAAATTATACCATAATTAAAAAAGTATATAAACTTTATAAATTACACAGGTCGACATGATTTTTGTCACATTGATGAGAATGGTCTTTTTGCGTTTCATTTTGGTAGTTACTAAAACACCTTCTCACAGAAATGGCTTAGCACTTCCCATTTTAAAGTAACCGCTTCTCCTTTATATCATGAGGTAATTGAAATTATTTGTATCTGAGTTTGAACTGGACAATGTAGGAATTACCATAAGACCGTAGAGGGGTTATTTCCACAGTATGCTATAAACCTTTAAGGGCAATTTTATTGTTTTCTATAGTTTAGTTTGTCCCTGTCTCGTTTACACTACAGTCAAGTCGATTTTATATAAAAAGGCAAGGTCTAGTGGTCGATTTTGCAAAAATCTAGTGAATAAGTTTCGTTATATATACAGACGGACGATTTATTTTAAACTGATAAGCTAGATTTATATCCGAGAAAATCAAAAACCCTATCTTTTATATTTTAAGTGCCAAATTGGAGATTAAGATAAAAGTTGAGCTCCTCATGTTTGCTATGTTTGCTGTTCCTATGGTGTGGAGACAACCTTTTGACCATGTAACTGATTGCTACTTTAAGTGATGCAAATCTAAAAGAAGGCATATTTATTGGACCTCAAATAAGGAAGCTTCTAGGTGATTTCCGTTTTCAAGAAAAATTAAATGAAAAGAAATTTGCAGTTTGGAAGTATTTTCTAAGTGTAGTGAAAGGATTTCTGGGCAACATGAAAGATGAAAACTATAAAAACCTTATAGATTAACTCTTGAACGCCTATGAAATACCATTTAGATTTTTTACGGAAAATTTGGGTGCAGTAAGCGACGTACAAGGAGAGAGATTTCACCAGGACATCAGGACGATAGATGCAAGGTACCAGGGACGCTGGAACCCATCTATATTGGGCTATTGGGTTTTTAAAAAGAGATGATGCTACAGAACACAAGAGGAAACAGTAAAAGCTTTTGTTGATGTATGACATCTCATGTAATATATTTTTTATTTACATAATCCTCAGTAATGGCTTTGCACAGATTTAACGCGTTTTACATGTTTATATTAAATAAATGTTAGATTGTAAAAATATGTCGACTCCTTTTTTTTTCCACGACCATCCCCCTGTAACACAAAAACTGTACGTGTTACAGTAATTAGCTTCTCATTTTCGGATTTAGGACTACAAAATTATCATCAATTTAACCTCAAAAAAGTTTAAATTTGTTGACCTGTGTTATAGTTCATGATATAACAATTTCCTTGAATTATTTTTTTTTAATCTCCTTCAAAGTAATGCCTTCTCACTGCAATAAACTTATTCCAGTCTTCAAAACAGTTTTTATACCCGACTTCTGGAATTTCCTTCAGAGCGGCCAGCGAATTCCCTGGAATGACTTCTTTCACGTCAAAACGGCGTCCACACAGTCGTTTCTTCAATCGAGGGAATAGCAAAAAAAAAGCACTTATATAGGGCTATGAAAGGGTATTTATTTCATTTTTATTTGATCATGCAAAAATCATTAATTGTCTTGGCACAAACCTGGGGGTTTTTTTTGTATGGACTCACCGAAATGATGAGCTGATTATTGAGCTGGGTTTCTGGGTCAAAAGCATAAATCCATGTCATGCGTTTCAGAATGCCATCATTCAAAGAATATCATCATGCTAATATCATTATCAAAATTAAACACGTCGACGCTTAAAAAAATCACTGTTTTCGTAACAAGACGAGAAGACCCTCGAGGCAAGCCTAAATTATCCTTCAAAACTGATTGAATTGATCCAAATAATATTTCAATACTAACTACCAGGTGTGGCGGTTAACAGTTCTTAATTTTTTCTTAAAAAAAACTCGTTTAATTTGGAAGAAAGGTAAAAAATGGTTTATTCAAAGTATGCGCTATCGCTCTGGCAATTTGTGGATGCGCTTCCAAAAAAAACCGTACATTTTTTGAGGTGGTCCAGTCACTAAACCATTTTTTGATATCTCCGTAATTGTTGAAGTGTTTTACGAAAGTGCGTGAGGCATCTATGAAAACAAGTGGTAGTCAGGTGGGGCCAAGTCTGGTGAGTACGGTGGGTGTACGGTACGGGGCAAGAGTTCACAGCCAAATGCAGAAATGGTGTCTCTGATCGATTTTGCTGTGTGTGATGGGACGTTGTCGTGCTGCAAAATCACTTTTCCGTGTCTTATAGCCCATTTTGGTCGTTTTTCGAACAATGCATGGTTCAAATTGATCTCTTGTTGACGGCAGCGAACGAAATTAGCTGTTTCACCTGATTTCAGAAACACATGATACACGACACCCTTTTGATCCCATCAAATGTACAGCATTGTCTTATTTCCAAAGCCATTCGATCTTGCGATCGATATTAATGGTCAACCCATGATTTTCTGCGTTTTGACGATACGTAAGTTTGACTGACCACATAGGTTCTCGAAATATATCCATTTTTTATCTCCAGTCGCGATCTGATGCAAAAAAGTATTCTTTAATGCCAAGAAAGTAAAACTTTGCACAGCGTTTTTCGCTTTACCACCTGTCTGTCGTTCACCTGGTGTGGTACACATTTTTCTGCTTTCGGGATCTTTTCCATGACATGGAGACGATCACAAATGACCAACATTTATTCTCTCTACCATTTGTTGTTGATTGTGCATATCCTCTCCTTCTAATAATGCTTGTACTTCGACATCTTTCAATTTTTTCGATTCACCTGGGATTTCTTTGTCTTTCAAGTTGAAATCACTACATTTGAATTGTCTAAGCCAACGTCCACAAGCGTCTTGCGTTGGGATATTGTCACCATAAGTTTCTAAAAGTATACGATGGCTTTCACTCGCGTTTTTCTTTTGATTTTACCACACGAAAAAAACATGACGCTAACTCAAAATCGTTTGAACATAAATAGCGTTTTAAAACGTACTTTTTAGCAAAATGACATAAGAGGTTAGAATGTGGACCGGCCCTTGTTTCTAGCGCCATCTTTTAAAACCACGTACCAGCACCACCTGGTAAAAGGGTTGCTATTTATGTTTCGGAAATAATAAATAAAAACAAATATTTATCATTGAAAATGGTTTTATTGTTTGTCAAAATATTCTCCGCGAGGAGCGATACACTTTTGCCTACGTTTGAACCAATTTTCATAGCACTTTCTCTATTCCTACTGAGGTATCTCCAAAACTTGAATTTTGAAGGTATCAACCGCTTCTTCTGGCATCGAAAATCGTTGGCCACTTAGATTATTCTTCACGGGCTTAAACAAAAATATATAATTGGGTGCCAAATCAGGACTGTACGGCGGATAACCAATCAATTCGATATTTGATCTTGGTCTTGTTTTAACTTTAGAATATTTTAAAACATTAAATGTCCTTATAATTTTGTTGAAAATCATTTGTCGTTTGTGTTAATACAACATCACAAAATATAATACTGTTGAAACTATATAAAAAATGAGAAAAATAGATTTCTTCAAATACTCAACGGCATCCTGTATTTATGTTTAGTCTTACTTATTTAAAATTGTCGTCATTCAGTAGCGAGATAAAATGATATTGAGACGTTAATGGTGTGTAATAAATCTTCTAAGAATATAATATTGGGATGACAACCATATTCTTGTGGTTTACGATATACTCTTTTGGAATGTAAAGACGATTTACGAATTATTGTCCATAATATAAAGGGTCTACTATTAGGGATGATGGGGTACTTTGATAGCTCATGGCGGCCATATTTGTTTACCGATTTGACATGTCAGTTGTATGAATGGTTCGAAATTAAATCATGGTTCGTTCCACGTTAGAAGAACGTTTAGAAATTGTCCAGTTTTATTATTATAATTCTATCAGCGTGATATTCGTCGTGGTGGTCCTTCTGAACAGGCTATTGATATGTGTTATTAGAAAATTTTAAAGTGAGTTTACCCTCCACGATATTGTGGTACGATAAAAAAAAGCCTGAAGCGTTAAGAATATTGCCACCGTTCAAGCAAGCGTAGCCGAAAATAACAACGTCTTAGTTGCTCGCCACTCGCAAGAATTAGACCCCTCACCAATTACAACCTGGCGAATTTTGAGGTTGGACTTAGGCTTGCATCCATATAAGATGGTACTGGCACAAGAGCTGAAGCCAATCGACCATCGTATTCGTCGTGAATTTGTCGATTGGGCCCTTGAAATGATAGAAGCCGACAACGAATTTCATCGTAAAATTATCTTCTCCGGTGAGGCTCACTTCTGGCTCAATTCCTTCATCAGTAATCAAAATTGTAGGTATTGGTTCGAATCAAATGTACACGTGATACATGAGAGTGCTTTGCATTCGCAACAGATCACAGTTTAGTGTGGATTTTGGTACGGAAGAAGGAGCCACCGTTATCATTAATACCGAGCACTACAAGGCAATGCAGGAAGATTTTTTGCCGGAATTTGATGGAATCTATGCGGATGACCTTGATTTTCAACAGGTTAGCTCGCCACCGCATATTTTCTGAGTAAACATGGGTTTATTGGAAGCCAAGCTTGGCAAATCGTTAATTTCACGAAATGTTCCCATCGCTTGGCCGCCGAGATCATGGGATTTAACTCCTTTAGATTATTTTCTTTGAGGACATGTGAAAACACAGGTTTTTAACAATAAACTCGTGGCTATTGGCGACTTGGAAACAAACATTCGTCAAACCATAGTCGCCATAGAGCCCGAAATGTACGCAAGGGTCATCGAAAATTGGCGCGATGGGACCAGTGTCTGCAAAAAGAGCCCTGGCGCCCATTTAGCTGAAATCTTGTTCAAATCATAAATTGTATATCTGAATCTCTTAAATAAAGTAATCGAAATGAGCAAAAATTTGATTTTCAGCAAAAAATGTGTGTTTTATTTAATTTTGAAGTTCCCTCAATTTTATTGGTAGACCCTTTAGAAGAAAACATCTGGTATATTTTAAGCAATTTTATTTTTCAATACAACTGTCTAAAATATTAGTACATTTAGTGAATCGATAACAAATAGCTTCGAAACCTTTCGAGAAAAACTATTTTCTTTTCTTGTCAGCTACTCATACATATCAGGGCTTATCTTCGTCGTCAGAAAAATGAGCTTCCCAAAATGCCCACAGGCTATTCACAACAAAGTTGCACTTTAACTAAAATAGAATATAAAGCTCAATAAATAATAATTTATAAAATAACAGTTTTGAATGGGAAAAATTTATTTAAGCACCCAACCTAAAAAATCTCAAAATTAACAAAAAACTTTCAGTGTTTTTTATCGTATCCATTATTATTATTATTAGGTGCGTATAGACCCGGTTGGATCACGCAAAGCATCCTGACTCATTTTCGAGTGTTCTTTCTGATCCTCCACACCTCTCTCATCCTTTCTCCGTGGATTCTCTTTCTCTCCTCCGTCCACTTTGTTCCCGATCTCCTTGAAACTTCGCTCTCTGATGCAACGTTCCACATATGTATTTTGTGTATGTACGTTCTTCTATCCTCAATCTCTGTCGGACCCATTTGTGTCTTTCCCAGATCAGCTCTGACTTGTGCGATCCATGGTACTTTTGATTTGTCTCCTTGTATGTTCGTAAGAATTCTGTTGGTGAGTCTTGTCGGTGGGAGTCTACTGATATGTCCATAGAATTTCAACCTTCTTTTTCTTATGTCCGCCGCTACCTTGGACATTCTCTCTGTGGTCTTTCTAGAATGTAGTCTGTAGAATAGTACCTCTGGTTTGATTACTATGTTGTAGTGTCTTATTTTTGTGCGTGTGGATAGGCATTTCTTATTGTAGATATTGTGTGTCTTGCCGTATGCCCTCTTCATCTTCTGCAATCGAGTCTTCTGTGCTATCTTCTCTCCTTCTGTGGGTTCGAGGATCTCACCCAGGTATTTGAAGTAAGTGACCATATTTATTTTGCCGTATTTGGTGTTCAAATTTTGGACATTTAATTTTGAACAGAAGAATTCGGTTTTCTGAAAGGATATTTGTAGGCCAACTTTCTCTGTACATTCCTTGAGGACTTCGATCTGTTTGGTTGCCCTTTTTTCATTGTCTGCGAGTATGGCTAGGTTGCCTACGAAGGTTAGGCATGATATTTCTATGTTGTTTTTGGTTCGTCCGAGTCGTATTGGTTGCCAGTGTCCTTGATTTTTTAGTTCCTTTTCCCATTCCCTTATGACTTTGTCTAGGAGGTTGAAAAGGAGTGGGGATAACCCACCTCCTTGGCGTACTCCGGTTTTAATCAGGAAGGCTTCGGAAATTTCTCCCATAAATTTCACTTTAGAGATTGTGTCGGTCAGTGTCTGCTTGATCAATCGTAGTGTTTTGGGGTCGAGTTCTTGTTCTTCTAGGATGTTGAACAGAGATTTTCGGTTAATGCAGTCGTATGCTTTCTTGAAGTCAACGAACGTGCAGATGATTGGGATGTTCCTGATAGCTTTGTATTTCAGTATTGCTTTTAAGTTAAATATTTGTTCAATGCATGAGCGACCAAGGCAAAAGCCTGCCTGGTACTCGCCAATTTTGTGTTCGAGTTGTTCCTGTGTTCTCTGGAGAAGGCATGCTGAGAAGATTTTGTAAGTGACTTGTAGTAAGGAGATTCCTCTGTAGTTGTTCACATCTGTTCTGTCTCCTTTCTTGTGAGCACATTTCCATTCATTTGGTAATTTTTCTGTTTGCCAGATGTTCGTGATAATTTGCGTGAGTTCCCGCAGTGAGTTTGGTCCGAGGCTTTTCAATAGTTCCGCGGTGATACCATCTTCACCGGATGTCCTGTTATTCTTCAATTTTTGTATGTGCCTGTGAATCTCTTCCTGTGTTAATGGTGGTGGTTCTGAGTGGGTATAGATACAATTTTCTTTGGGGAATCTTGTGTCGCGTTCGGGGCAATTGAGGAGATCAGAGAAATAGTGTTCCAGCTCCTGACAATTCTCCTGATTGTTTGCGTTAATCTCCCATTCCGCTTTCTAAAGCAAAGGTTTTGTGGTGTGTACCCACGGATTTCTCTTGCGAAAGTCCTATAAAAGTCTCTCGTGTTATAATTGCGGATATTTTCCTCTATAGAGTCTAGTTGTTCCTTCATGTACATTTTAGTTTGTCTAATAACTTTGGCGGTGTGTTTTCTAGTCTCGTTAAAAAGCTGTTAGCTTTCTGGCAATTTTTTACTGTTGTACTCCTGAAATGCTCGTTTGCGTCGCTGCAATACACTTTCGCATTCCGAGTCCATTCACCGTATCCATTATTATATTACTTGACATATTTCTCCATTTTGGGAGTAATACATTTCTTAAAAACTTTATATGTATATTTGGTTTTTCTCATTTTTGGGTCCATTAAATGCCCTAACTTTTCAATAGCATTAATAATCGGTGATTGAGGAGGTGTCATCAACTTTCTTTTGACATTGTAGAGCAGTCATTTTTTCGTAATCCTCACCGTGTGCTTGAGGCCATTGTCTTGCTGGAATCTGAAGACCTTCCTGGTACCTAATTTTAACGCACTTTCGAACACATTTTCTGGTAATATGTCCGCACACCTCTAAGCATTTAAAATATATCCAATGATGAATTAATTAAATTTCGAAAAAACTCTTTTTGTTTCTTTTCAGCTATATCAGGAATGATCTCCTTCATCAGAAAAATTAGTTAACAAAAAGAACCTTTTCAAGGTAGTGAACTCTAACGAGGTGTGACTATTAAATAACGAGACTGACGCTGTAAAACATTTTATTTTAATTTCATACATCTTTACCTATTATCACCTTCAACATATACCCCTCCTCAATCCATACAAAGCTGCACGAGAATATTCCATTGTTCGAAACAGTGAATTTTTCTTCTGTCAGCTCCTTCAGAATGCGTGCCGCTTTCTCTTTCACAGCTTCAACGGACTCAAATTTTGTTCCTTTTAATGCAGGTTTCCCCTTGGAAAACAGATGGAAGTCGCACGGCGCAAGATCCGGCGAATAAGGCGGGTACTTGCTGCGCTCTTGACAGACAATGCGGAATGAGTCGGCGCATTGTCTTGGTGAACCCATGACTTGTCCTTCCACAGTTCGGGTCGTTTTTTTCCTTATTCTTTCACGGAGTTCCGCAATAACATGAAGGTAGTAATGTTGGAACCCAGGAACCCAGTGAAGGTGCACAATCTCATGAATATCGAAATAAACAAAAAACAAACATTGCTTTGAATTTTGATTTGCTTATTCGAGCTTTTTTGGCTCTCGGTAAATTTGGGCTCTTCAGTGTATTGATTGGCGCTTCGTTTCAGGATTATATCATAACCTTTCCTTCCTTATATTACATATATTATTATCCTTTCCAATAAGTTTGGGTCATTTTCAATCGCATTAAAAATGTCAGTACAAACATTTTTGCGAGCTTCTTGTTCAAACGTGAGAATTTTAGGCATCATTTTGGCACACACTTTTGCATGTTAAAATTGTTATGTAAAATTTGCCGTACGCAATTCTTTGTAAATTCCTACAGTTTCAGCGATCGCACCTCTACTTAACCGACGGTTAGATCGAACCTGATTAACCTGATAAAAATTCCCTGTGGAAGGGCAACCCGGGCCTGAATCATCTTCGACGTCGTCTCGGCCATCTTGAAAACGCTTAAACCCCTCAAATATACGTGCACGCATAAACATTCTTTGCCATACACTTCTTTCAATAAATTATAAGTTTCAGCAGTTCCAAGTTTCAAGTGAAATTTCACAACAATTCGCTCTATTGTTAGAGTTATTTTTCTAGTGAAACAAAAAAGCAACTCTAATGCGAACGAAGGCTATGGTTATACGGATTTGTTTACAGAAGCGAGAGATACTGTATTCGAAAGAGATGGCTTCTGATCGTTTTCGAAGCTATTGATTGGGTTGTTTAACGATTTGAGTATCAGTTTAACGATTTGAGTTTTTTCCGAGTATCGAGGAATTCACGTTTAAATAAGTTTAATCACTCTTAAGAAGTGTTGTATTGGAACGCATCTTTACTCGATTGTTAATAAACGCGATGTCTATCAAGCTTTTTCATCAGTAAGCTTCCAGACCTTCAATAGCTGATCATTTAATATGACATGTAAATTTTTGTGACGACTTTGTTGCCCATAGTGGTTTTTGGGGAACCGAGCGTCCATTATCTTCAAAGGACATGTATAAGCATGTTTAATTTCAGAAGCCCACTATCGAATATTAAGGGAAATAATCCTTTAAAATGGAATCTAAGACTTTTATATGCACATTTACCAGAGTAAGTCAAATATATTCTATTACACATCCATATATAGCGTTCACCATCGACATTATTTTCATAATCATTTTCATAAAAATAAGGATTTTTAACCCCTTTGGCCTAAAACCATACCGAACAGTGACTTCTGAGGATGAAGAGCTAACTACTGAATCAGATGAGTATATTCACCGGCCCAAATTCTGCAGTTCTTTTTATTCACAAACCCATTAAGCTAGAAGTGCGTTTCGTCCGCCTTCCAACTTTCAATTTCTACGTTCTACGTTGAATTGTGCATCTTTGCGTGAAAATGAAGGATAATATGCTTTTAAACTGGAATCTAATACATTTCTTTCATTTTTTAAGTGTATTTAATTTTTCAGCAAATAAAAAACTCATTTGTTTACGCAATAGTTTAAAATAAATAACTAAATCTACGCATCTGAAACCTATACTTGACAAATATCGTAGTATGTAATTTGGACCATCTCTGCATCAGGAAGTGACCCTTTCAACGAATCCTCGTTGAAAGGATCTCTTCCACATGACAAGAAAGAACTAATAAATTTTAGTATGAAAGTACCTTACAAAATAACACACGTTCGTAAACGATAAACGCTTATTTGGCATGACTAGACATACATTATACAAAAAGTCCGCTCAAAATCTTAGCAGTACCCATTTCATCCTTCATTGTTATTGTTTCCAGATTCTTTCTGTTGCAATCATGTCCTATAACGACTACAATGAGAGTCGTTTACCGAAAATCTGCAGATAAAAAGAAAGAAACTGCATCTAAAGGAAAGTTCAATGCCTGCGAACCGGACCCGGATCTGAGAGAAAGTGGTCACAAGCCTACCCGGCCGATTACGTCTTGAAGTGGCCACGGTGAAGTAATTTTCTTTTAGGTAAGCCGATTCTGACTTAAATGATTATTTAATGGCGCCTTCGGTGTAACAGGCACTGGTAATTGAGTGTTAACCATTTGTAAAAAAAACATATCTTCTATTAGCTAACTATTTTTAATAATATATGGTATCATCATCACTACAAGAGAATTAAAACTTAAAATATATCTGATTTTTAAGGTAGACAATGAAGAATTCTTAACTGAATATGGTCTTTCACGGCGTTTTTTAAATAATTATATATATATATATATATATATATATATATATATACATATATATATATATATATATATATATATATATATATATATATATATATATATATATCTATATATATATAAATATATATATATATCTATATATATAAATATATCTATATATATATAATATATATATATATATATATATATATATATATATATATATATATATATATATATATATATATATATATATATATATATATATATATACACATACATATATATATATATATATATATATATATATATATATATATATATATATATATATATATATATATATATATATATATATATATACATCTCTCCTCTGCCATTCGGGTCCAATATACTTAATAATGTCATCAGTTCATCGTGTTTTCGGTCTTCTCCGTGGACGTTTGCAATCAAACGGTATCCAGTCCAGGACCGCCCTAGTCAATCTTTCGTCCCATCGCCTCGCTACATGGCCTGCCCACTTTCATTTCAATTGCTTTATTCTTTCAATGATGTCACTCACTTTCGTTTCTTCTCTGATACATGTGCAGGTCTTTCTATCCCGGTCTTTCTATGCCAAGTATACATATTTCCATTCCCCCCTGTGCTAATCGAAGTTTTTGAATTGACTGTGATGTGAGTGTCCAGGTCTCACTTTCGTATGTCATAACGGGCAGGACACACTGATAAAAGACTTTTCTTTTCAGGCATAGTGGTAGTCTGCTCTTAAACAGTATGTCGAGCCTGCCAAATGCCTGCCAACTGCCTGCCAGCCACATTTGACGCATCGTTCCACCTCCCGGACCGCATCCCCTTCCATTGAAACCCTCAGACCAAGATATATATATATATATATATATATATATATATATATATATATATATATATATATATATATATATATATATATATATATATATATATATATATAGTGATCCACAACTTCCAAATCCGTTCCTAAAATAGAAATCCTTTTATCATCAGCAAATTTATTGAACTTGACCTAACCCTTCTTCTGGTTTATTTTCAAGCCAAATGGCTCCCCACCCCTTTGCAGCTCTTGTACGTGTCTTTGTAACTCTGGTCCTCATATAACTTTAAATAAAATCTTCGGACAACCTCTAACATTTCCGCCCGTTCCCTGAATATTGTACCATCCTCATGCATTAAGGAAAATATTTGTGTCCTTTTCTTTCTTAGCTTCTGCTTAGCTTTGTTAATTCCCCTGTTTTCTTACAGAGTTTTCTGTCTGCATTCTTCATATATATAACATTATGTTAGTTGCTTGACCGGGACCGAGCCCCACATATCCCTTACATTGGATGGCACATGTTTCATCTGTTGGTAGTTAGACTCACAATGAGACAACAGGGAGTTATGCACCCCTAACCGCTGGTATCCAATTTCATGTGGAACACACAACAACCTGCGTCTCTGCCAAAATGAGAATTCTGTTAGTTGCTTGACCGTAAGGGAGCCCCACCCATCCCTTACATTGGAGAGCACATGTTTTGTATGTTGAACTGCGTCCAATAAGATAATTGTAAGATGGGCAGGCCATATAGCGAGGCGATGAGACGACAGATGGACGAATGCAATCCTGGATTGGATACCGCTTGATCGTAAATGTTCACGAAGAAGACCGAAAGCAAGAAAAACTGATGACATCGTGAAGTATATTGGACCCGAGTGGTAGAGGAAAGCCAAGGACCGTGAAAGTTGGAAGCATGCTGAAGAGGGCTCCATACTGCAATAGATCGACACGGGCTGATGATGATGATAATCACTTATATTTCATTTTATCAATTCCACTTTTTTACAATAAACTTTATAATTTAATTATTTAAAATATTTAGTTCATCAAGGTGTAGTTGTGAAGACCTATCGATTAAGACAACATTTAGGGAATGATTATTTTATATTTTCTAGTACTGAATAATTTGATATCAGGAATCTCTTTTATGTGAGAGTCTTTTTAGGTCCAAAAAATTATTACCAATCGGTTATTTGTTTTTATCATAATGCATACATTGTAAAAATAATCATTTCCATGTTATTAAACTTATTTCTTATATTTCAAGTAATTACTATCAGCAATGCTTTAACTTGGGTCACTTTTCAATATAAATGATGACTGGCTTTCTCACTTTACATTTTTGATAGGAGATTTTGATCAAATAACTTTTCACAATTATCTTATTTCTGAATTAGCTTATTTAAAATTTGAAAAATATGAAATAGAAAATGAACAAGAACATTTATTTTATAATTAAACCTTGTTAAACGGATTCACACTACGGTTCAAAGTGTTATAGATCGTTTTAAGAATAAAAAAAAATATTTAAGGGAAAGTCCCAAAAACACTGTTATATTATACTAAATAACAGAAATTGTAACTGTTTAATTTGTGATTACTTTTGTTAACATTGTATTTATGTGCTCCGGTTAAATGAAAGTGTTATGTTAGCTTCGATTAGGGAAATAGAGTATGTAGATCTCCAAAACGTCTAAATATTGATTGAATGAGCTATTGCAATGTACAGTATCAATCCCGAGATCTGAATGTTATATCTTATTGACTCCAAGACATTGGGGTCTAAGGCAAATAATTATGTTCCAAATATGTTTTATTGGCGAAGATCAAGAGATCCGACTGACCACCGCCTCCAATACCTCTTTCAAAAATGTATAGAAATGCCGGTTAGTTTGAATTAAATAAAACAACAAAAATATACTTACATGAAATTTAATATCTATATATTCATCGGAAAAATTACGACATATTTATAAAGTTCTTAACTTTAAATGAAATGGTTAAATTAATTTCGTTCCTCTGCGCTAAATCTAAAACCATTAAAGAAGAAATCTTCGGCTTTTTCTTTTAAATATATCCACTACTTCATCTGCATGAATTTCTGTTCCATAGTGAATATTCATGAGAGCCAAACCATTAAGTCTGGGTTCACTTGTAGTGTTTCGTAAATAGTTTTTCAGTCTCCTTAGGCTCGAGAAAGACCTTCCTGGGGTAGCAGTGGATACAGGAATGGTAGCCAAGATTTGTAGTAATGTGTAAATATTAGGATAAAGGTTTTTATCGCACATATCTAGGCATTCCAAACTAGATTTCGGGGTAGGCGAGATACTTGTCATCACTGTTTTCCATACTTCTAGTTCTGCTTTAACCACTGATATGTTGCTTTCGGGAAGCAGTGACGAGTACATGGAAATTCTTCAATTTCAGCACTGGCAGTAAAATTTGAAAGTAGCACACCAGATAATGCTGATACTACTTCACGATGTTTGGTAAACCTTTCAACCAATTGTTGAATTGTATGATCAGGATATGGAATGAACAAATTAATTTTGTAATACGTGCATACATCCAATGCAGGAATGTTCGGTCTATTTAATTGTCTTCCGACGACGCGTGGCATTCGCAGTATACCACCATTTTCTTCCAGTAAAACCTTTGCGTCTTCATAGAGAGATGAAGATATTCGACGTCAGTGTTGTTTCTCAGGAGTTGTAAGACATTAATAACATCATCTACATGTTTGAATGCCGTGATAAGATCGATGTCAATTGTCTGTAATTGTTTTGATAGCGACAACGTATAGCTCATAACTTTTTGAAGAATCACTAAACACATCACAAAATCCGAAGATCGAAGCGTACTTAGCAATTGGGCGGCTTGTTGCGATGTTTCCTTATTGTGAATAAATTGGAGTTCTTCGAGAGCATTCACAATCGCTGAATAAATTTCCCTGAATCTTATAATAGCTTCATGTTTGTGGACCCACCGTATTTCACACATTGATAGCAAGCTTTTTTGGTTACCGACGGGTAGTAGCTCTTGAATTTTTTCTTTCATCAACATGAATCAACATGAATCAGCAATAGCAAGGTTGAGAGAGTGTGCACTGCGGTGTACATAAAGAACAAGAGGACATTCTTGGTGAACATAAGCTTGGGCACCGTGCAAATACCCACTCATAGCTGCAGCCACATCGTAAACTTGACCAACCACATGAGAACTTTCAAGTCCATGCTTTTTCAGAGCTGTAATAATAAGATTTGCGAGACCGGATCCTGAAACATCGACCGTTGGAATGTACTCAAGGAACATCTCTTTAAGTTAACCACTTCCACTTACAAAAAGGTTCGGTTACCAACTGGCCGATCCTTTGAATCCCCAACTCCCCCCCTGGCTACGCCCGTGATATATATATATATATATATATATATATATATATATATATATATATATATATATATATATATATATATATATATATATATATGTATGCATATAAGCTCATAACGAAAGAATGAAATTAGTATGGGCGCATAGAAAGGCTAACAACAAACGCCTCTGAGTGTATTTCGCATGGTTCACCGGGGCTCATACGTCAATAATAGTATATATATATATATATATATATATATATATATATATATATATATATATATATATATATATATATATATATATATATACGAATAATTATCCGATGTCACCGAGGGTCTGAAACGACCGGCCTTGTTCGACTGCTGATGGTTACCATGAGGTTGTAGTGTGATTTCCAGCAATCTTCTTTCATGGCCATGCCATTAGGCATGACCATGCTCACTGGACTGCTTCAATACAACCAAGTTACCATTACTATCCGTCGGCAATCCCGAATCGCTATCTTAACTAGACGACTTCTTAACGTCAACTCCTCGTTTTCGTTATTATGTTTGGTTAAGTTGCCCTTCCTTTCGTACCACGTCAGATACCGATGCGAGGTTGCCGTCTTTACTTTATTTTCTGATATATACAACATTGAAATAACTATAATATATAAATATAAATCTTAACAATTAGTATAGGAAGAATTTAGGGGTTACCAAGGAAGGATCGTCAATTTCCCGAACAGATCTGTCTTTCAACGAGATCGTGACCTCCCGCTGCCCTAAATAATAATAAACTAAATAAGCAATGTATGGATTGCTATAAAAAATAAGCATAATAAAACAAATAAAGTAGATAAAAACATATTTTTTTAGCACTATGTAAAATACGTAAATCTAGTCACAACAATATTTTATATAATAAACAAAGTGTTATGTAAACCTTGTATTGCTCGGGAATCCCTAATTAATTCCGTTTGCGAATGAATCAAAATATTACATTGCGATATTACCCAATGCACAAGCGAACGCCTATCATTCTAATATGTCTATCGAAGAAATTTCCCAGAACATTAAGTCGTAAGGAAGCCATACACATGTTCCATGTCCCCATTTTTATTTTTTTTTAAATAATCATAAATAAACTTTGATTTAAACAGAGAAACAAATGAAGGAAATTAAGTGAAACTATTACAGCTTTTATCAAGTATATATATATATATATATATATATATATATATATATATATATATATATATATATATATATATATATAAATATATATATATATATATATATATATATATATATATATATATATATATATATATAAATATATATATATATATATATATATATATATATATATATATATATATATATATATATATATATATATATATATACAGGAATTGTGTTAATATTAAGAGTATTATCATAGTTTTAATAAATTTTACCCAGTTTACCCAATACTAAAATAAATACCCAGTCATACCGATGAATTGATTGACAGTAAGTGCGAAACCTGACAATGAAATATTATTTCACTGTGAAATATTTATATTAGGGACGACACAAAAACAAAAGAGACATTATCGATGATAATAGTTAGGCGTTTTTGAGGAGAGCATAGTGTCGAGTTAGACGAAATACCGTGACTGTGTGCGAAGATCTGGATAGATATACACTCTAGAGTTGGAGCGATTGAGCTATATTAGTGACATCATGTATAGACATGTATCTATATGAGTGAGACTCAATATCGCCTGTTCTTTTCTCAGCCTGCCTTGAAGAGATATTCCGCAATCTAGATTGGGAACAGGATTGAATACAAATAAATGGTGTATACTTAAGCCCCCAGATGAACTACAAAAACACATAAAAGAGCTGCAAAGGGCGGGAGAACCATTAGGCTTGAAAATAAACCTGGAAAAGAGTCAGGTTATGTTCAACAAATTATCTGAAAACAGAAGAATATCTATTTTAGGAAGTAATTTACAGGTGGTGGACCACTACATATATCTTGGGCAAAAAATTTCAGTGGAAGGTGATACCGCTCGGGAAGTTGAACCATCACGTTAAGTGTGACTGGCAGGCTCAACATAGTGTTTAAGAACAAACTTCCACTTTGTTTGGATTATATCCAGGTTCTCCAACAGGCCAGCAATGGAGGGTGAGATCGCCCGGAAAGTTGAATCGTCACGTTAAGTGTGGCTAGCAGGTATTTGCCAGACTCAACATAGTGTTTAAGAAGAAACTTCCACTTTGTCTGGAGAGAAAAGTTTTTGATCAGTATATGCTGCCTGTTCTGACATATGGAAGTGAAACATGGACACTCACATCACCATCAATTCAAATACTTCATATGCTTGGCATTACAAAGCGGGACAGAAAGACCTGCACATGGATCAGAAAACAGACAAAATTATGTGACATTACTGGAAACGTGAAGGAATTAAAATGGAGGTGGGCATGCCATATAGCGAGGCGATGTGACGACAATGGACCAAAGCAATCCTGGGATGGATACCGCTTGATCATAAGCAAATAGTATCGGTTAATATATTGATGACTAGAGATATAGAAAAAGTTGAAATATAAGACTCATACAACTAAATAGGCTGCATAATTTAAAATTAATTTTATTTATACAAGGTGTGTCACAAAACCGTGGCAGATTATAGATTTATTTATTCTTACTGAACACCTTATATGTTCATCCATTTTTGCGTTCTGCTATTGATTCTAAACATATTTCGTGAAACATGTTCTATACCTAAATCCAACGAAGAAGACCTAAAACACAATGGATCGATGACATCGTTAAGTATATTGGACCCAAATGACAAGAAAGCTCAAGACCGCTCGAGTTAGAAACCGGCTGAGGAGGCCTTTATCCTGCAGTGGATCGACAATGGCTGAATGATAATGTATTATATATATATATATATATATATATATATATATATATATATATATATATATATATATATATATATATATAAACCAGTGGAGCAAGTATCATGCTGCTATTATAATTATTTATAACTTTTAAAAGAAACAAGACAATTTTTTTTTCTATAATATGTTTATTTTGTCGAAGAAAAAATTGTGTTAATTAATTTTTGGAAATTATGTCAATCAAATCTGAGCTATTAGCAGCAATGCAACTTTGTGTCATTTTTAACACATTTCCCTTAACTTTTGTCAACATAGCTAGTGCTATTGCAGCGATTTCACCACTGATGTGTCATCAATTTCCAAAATTCCGATACAAATATTCCGGAGCCGTCAAATCAGTTTTGCATGAAAATTGTCAATTTAATAGAAGTGGTTTATGATGCCATTACAGCATTTTAATAATAATAATACTAGTATAAAAGGAGACATTAGGCAACCCAATAACTACAGACCAATCACATGTCTGTCAGCATTATATAAACTGTTCACAGCCCTACTCAATGAAAAAATCTACCAACATTGTGATAAAAACAACATTTTTGAAGAAGAACAGAAATGATGCATAAGAGGGGATGGGCTGCAAGGAACAGTTGACGATCGATGCTGTAGTTCTTGAGCAAGCGCGAAAAAGAAAACGTAACTTAAATATTTGTACATAGACTATAAGAAAGCATTCGATAGTGTCCCTCATTATTGGTTGGTTGAGGTTCTGAACTTCTATAAAATTAGCTCCCAGGTTATTAATTCATTAAAGTGCTTGATGGGGAAGTGGAAAACAAATCTTTTGGTCGCCCAACAATGCATTGCTACTACAAATATCGAGAAAGGAATTTTTCAGGGAGATTACCTTTCTCCAATTTGGTTCTGTCTAGCATTGAACCCTTTGTCCACACTACTAAACAACAGCAATATTGAATATAAACTTAACATGAAGAATCCAAGAAAGCTCTCTCATCTGCTATATATCGATGACCTTAAACTATATGGAGAAACTAGAGAAAAATTAATCTCCTTGATAAAAATAGTAGAAACATTTAGTAGGGATATCAGAATGTCATTGGGACTGGACAAATGTTCTACCATTAGCATACAGAAGGGAAAGGTATAGAGTCAACATTCAACAATCTGTAACATACAACAACTGGCACCAGATACATTATATAAATATTTAGGAATACCTCAAAAGCAAAAACTTGATCACAACCAGTTAAAGAAGGACTTTTCCACTCTATACCAAAAGAGACTTACAAAGCTTTTAAAAACCAAACTGAACAGTGGAAACCTCATTAGAGCGATCAACGGTTGGGCAGTGCCAACTCTGACATATTTTTTTGACATTGTTAAATGGTCAGAAACTGACTTTTAACAAGATCCAAACTCATCTACGAAAAGACTATACATCCCAAGAAAGTTGGGGGGTAGAGGCCTTGGGGACGTAAAAAATATCTGTCTCAATCAAGAAAATAGGATGAGAAAATACTGCATTGATTCAAACAGTACTCTAATGAAATTGGTTGCAAATGAGGACCGGGGTTTCACCCCACTAAACCTAAATAAACAAAACCGTATTGACAGCAGAACGACACTCACGGATTGCGTTCGAGAATTGAAAGGACAAACGTTACATGGAAGGTTTTCTAAGTCACTGGAAGATGACGCCATTAACAAACAATTGTCTCTAAAATGGCTGACTGATGGACTGTTGCACCCAGAAACAGAACGTTTCACAATATCTGTTCAAGATAGGGTAACAGGAACAAAGAATTATGAAAGGCATATATTGCACTTGGACATAGTCGATTAGTGCAGGAAATGCGGTACTATGGGGGAAACAATCGAGCACCTTATTGGCGGTTGCCCGGCCCTTGCTGCTAATGCTTATTTAGGACGGTATAATCAACTGGCAAAAATTATACATCAGCAAATTGCACTAAAATACTCGCTATTAGAAAGCGCTCCTCCATATAATAAGTACTCGCCTTCTCTTGTACTTGAATCATCCGATACCATTCTTTACTGGGACAGATCAATCACTACTGATCGAACGGTTGATTATAACAGGCCAGATATTGTTCTAATCAACAGAAAGGAGAAAAGAGCTTTTATAATTGACATCGCAAAACAGCTATCTCTCAACATTAGAAAAACCGAGATGGAAAAATCCACAACGTACGACAAGCTGGCATACGACTTGAAGAACCAGTGGAAATTGAGTAAGATAGATGTAGCGCCCTTTGTTATATCCGCCGAAGACTTTCAAAGAACCTCGAGAGCCTGAGTATCTCGAAATCGATTGCCATATTGGGACAACGTCTGCTCTTGCAGACGTGTCACATTGTTCATAAAATACTATGTTAGGGTGAGAGGAGCTGAATTGCTTTTTCATCTTGACATTGGAATATCGACCAGCATGAGCTGAGATTCTACATTAAGGATAAGCGGAATAATAATAACAACAAAATGAGAGTATTCAGACAACTGGAACAGTTATACAAGAGTGGAAAAATATGTCTCTATATGGTAGACACCACCATGATCTTGACCGACATGAAGTAGACAAGAGTGCGTCGAACGCCTGGTTGACATGGGGAGGTCTTTTTCCGGAGACTGAAGGCTTTATGTGTGTAATTCAGGATCAGGTCGTGCACACTAAGAACTACAAAAAATATATCATTAAGGATCCATGAATATCAAATGACACATGTTGGAAATATCACGAAAAGCCTGAGATTATCCAACATATTGTAGCAGCATGTGGTAAACTCTTTCAGATGGACTATCTTCAACGTCATAATCAGGTAGCCAGCCCAGCCCAGCTTCACATAGCTGTTCCAAACACATACAACATTCAAAAGACGGCTGAAGAAAATGTACAAAAATATACAGACCTCATGTTAGAAATAAAACGGATATGGAAGTTGGACCAGGTCCATATTGTGCCATTGATAATTTCAACTGGCATTATACCAAAGAATCTGAAAAATAACCTCAAAATTCTGGGACTAGAAGAAACTATGTTTAAAATAACGCAGAGAGCGGTAATCCTTAATAGCACTCAATTACAATATAATAGATAACATATATTTTATTGCAGTACATTTAACAATGATCAGTACAGAAAATAACAATATATTCCAATATAATAGAAAACTCATATAAAGTCACTGCAAAAGACCAAAGTGGCTGAAGTACTGATTTTGCTATATTACATATAATAATCTTATAGACAATAAATAAACATCATATAATATAATAAAAAATTCATATGCAATCAAATAATAAATATATACACTAATAAATATAAATAAGAAAAAACAAAATCATTGTCATTGAAAAGAAGAGGTGTCAAGGCAATAGAGGCCCAGACAAAATCATTAATCACTAAGGCAAGCATATTGCTTCCAATTGCTTTTCATACAAGTAATTGTAACATTTTTTAAATCGGACAGATTAAAGTATTTATACTCTTGAGGTATATCGTTGTGTATATATATATATATATATATATATATATATATATATATATATATACACACATATGTACATATATTTATATATATATATATATATATATATATATCATCATCATCCCGTATCGATCCACTGCAGGATGAAGGCCTCTTCAGCATGCTTCCAACCTTCACGGTCCTGGGCTTTCCTCTGCCACTCGGGTCCAATATACTTAACGATGTCATCAATCCATCGTGCTTTCGGTCTTCTTCGCGGGCGTTTGCGATCAAGCGGTATCCACTCCAGGATTGCCATGGTCCATCTGTCGTCCCATCGCCTCGCTATATGGCCTGCCCATCTCCATTTCAATTGTTTTACTCTTCTAATGATGTCACAGACTTTTGTTTGTTCCCTGATCCATGCGCAGGACTTTCTGTCTCGTCTTGTAATGCCAAGCATACATCTTTCCATTCCCCTCTGTGCCACCCGAAGTTTTTGAATTGATTGCGATGTGAGTGTCCAGGTTTCACTTCCGTATGTCATAACGGGTAGAATGCACTGATCGAATACTTTTCTTTTCAGGCAAAGTGGGAGTCTGCTCTTAAACACTATGTTGAGCCTACCAAATGCCTGCCAGCCACATTTAACACACCGTTCCACCTCCCGGGCGGTATTCCCCTCCATTGAAATCCTCTGCCCAAGATATATAAAGCTGTCCACAATCTCTAAATCCCTTCCTAAAACTGAAATTCTTCTGTTCTGAGCGAAGTTATTGAACATAACCTGACTCTTTTTCAGGTTTATTTTCAAGCCAAATCTGGCAGAGAATCTGACATTGCATATATATATATATATATATATATATATATATATATATATATATATATATATATATATATATATATATATATATATATCTGGTTTCCGTACAGGATATAGTTGTACTACTGTACAACTATATCCTGTACGGAAACCAGACTACCTCAAAGGAATAATGTTATATTAATTAATATGCTTGGTTAGGTTAGGTTAGGTTAGGTTAGGTTAGGTTAGGCTGCTCAGCCAATATTTTTTCCTAAAGCTTTGACAATGTTGGTAAGAACGATATTGGCCTAATATTATTAAAATATGTTATATCTCTTTTTTTTTAATAGTATTATTTTAAATATTTTCTATATATCCGGAAAAGCACCCTCCAGCAGACATGAATTAATACTGTGAACCAGTATTGCAGGAATATATGGACAACACATACGAATAATTTCAATATTTATCCCATCAGATTAAGCTGCGTTAGTATTTATTGTTTGTAAATGTTTGCACAGAGTATATTCGTCTACGATGGTAAAATTAAATAGTATTAAATTAATAGTACAAAAAATAATATTAAATTATTATTATAAAAGTTTAATAATTCCAAATCTGGTGACAGATAAGCAACTGTTTTTGAAAGATGGTTATTTATATCTGTAGGAACAAAACAGAATTTGGGGATGTGGTGTCACAAATGGGTCTAAGAATAAACTCATCTTAAACTAAATACATAAGGTTAACAAAACAAAGAAATGAACAATATGTGGATGTTGATCTATTTATAAATAGAAAACCGTTTGAAATAGTTAATAGTTTTAAACATCTAGGCTCAGTAATCACGATGCACAATGAAGTATCACTGAACGTAGCAGCAAGAATAACGTCAGGAAATAAACGTTTTTTTACTTAAAAGATCTTAAAATTCCAGTCAATATCGAGGTATACAAAAATAAGGATATATTCAACAATAACATAGATCGACATGATTTTTGTAACATTGACGAGAATGCTTTGCGTTTCATTTAGGTAGTTATTAAAACATCTTTTTACAGAAATGGCCTAGTAAGTCCTATTTTAGATACCTGTTTAGTACCTGTTTCTCTTTTATATCATGGGGTTATTAAAGTTATTTTTACCTAACTTTGGACTGGACAGCATAGAAATTATCACAAGACCGCACAGGGGGAATTTCCACAGTATTCTAACTTCAAACATAAAATATGCTCCTCTTGTTATCCGAAACTGATGCTTCTTCCACCTCTACATATTAAGCTTGGACTAATGAAACACTTTGTCAAAGCGATGGACAAAGAAGGCAATGGTTTCAAGTGATGCAAAACTAAAAGAAGGCATATTTATTGGACCTCAAACAAGGAAGCTTCTAGGTGATTTCCCTTTTCAAGAAAAATTAAATCAAATGGAATTGGCAGCTTCTAAGTGTATTGTTACTGTAGTGAAAGAATTTCTGAGCAGCAAAAAAGATAAAAACTATAAAAAGCTGGTAAATGAATTCTTGTAAGCCTATGAAATACTAAAGTGTCACATATCCTTAAAAAAATCATTTTTTACATTCCCATTTGGATTTTTTTATGGAAAATTTGGATGCAGTAAGCGACGAACAAGGAGAAAGGTTTCACCAGGACATCAGGACTCGTTGGGCGAGTATTACAAAAAGAAAAAGTTTTGGTCGCTGTATGACATCTCATGCAATATATTTTTTATTCGCATAATCCTCATTAATGTCTTTGCATAGATAACACGTTTTACATGTAAAAATATCTCTTCTCCTTTTTCGGTACAATGTAACACTTGTAACAAAAAATCGTGTAACAAAAAATTACTGTTACACGTAATTAGCATATCATTTTAGGATTTCGGACTACAAAATACTTCATATACACCTATTTTCATCAACGTTCAACGATCAACGAAAAAGTCCATGGATTAACTAAGTAGTATAATCACTTTTTTTAGATTGGAATTTATTCTAAAATTGTATTTTTAAGTTCACACTAAAACTGATCTTTGTAATAAGGGGATTTAATTAGCACGGTAATTCTATGTATTCCAGTATTTCATTTTCCTTTTTGTTACCATATTAGTTACCATATAAGTTACCATATCTCTGAAAGTAGTTTGCCTATTGTGGGTTTTCTTGCACAAGTTTCTTCAGCTTCTTGGTTCCTTTAGGTAGTGAGTAGTTTGTAACCTCAGTTGAAGCATGGTTTTCCAGGTATTTTTAGATGCCTTAATTTTTATGCTCCAAACGCATCTTTTTAAATTCTTTCACTGTCTTATTTTACATCTTTTTATTTTCATCAGACCTCCCTTGATGCAATTTTTTTCCCGAACCATCTTTTTTCGACAATCTTCTACTAGATTGTATAAAAGATTGTTTTGTTTTCATGATTCATCGTAGTGCTTAGTGCTGATGTTCGTGCTGCTTCTTGGATGTTTTTAGTCAGTTTGTCTACCGCGTTGTTATAATAATGCAAATACATTTTTGTTTGTATTGCCATTATGTGAATTTAATTCTTCTATTAGAACCTTTGGTGTGAAACACTAATCTCGAAGATGGTGACTAAACACCAAACCATTTTTTTAAATTCACGATGCGCGCTTCACTAACCGTGTTAGCGTCATCAGAAAATGATTCAATTTAATCTGATCTGTAGATCTGTAATTTCATCTTCGCTTCTTACTCGAAAATATCCTTCACTCAGCGCAGGACTGAATACATTTCATCTGGAAGGTTCTTTTTCTCTTCGTAGAGCAAACCCTATTGCCAAACTTTATTGAAAGCTTGGCTTACGTCAAGAAATACTATTGAACGCTACTTTTTTCTCCAAAGGTATCTAGTATTAGCTCAACCACACGATATAATAATATTCTGCTCTACAGGCTTAATGGCCCTTGGCTTCGAATTCCTTCACTTTTCTTTTCCATCCTTTTCGGCCCAAAGCATCATTCTTCCAATCCCTGACTCTTACTTTCCTCAAATCTTTCATCACTTCATACAGCCATTTAGTCATCGATTGCTCTCTCTTTCTCTTTCCCCCTTCACCTCTCATCAGTATTCTTTTAACCCATCTCTTGCCGGGCATCCTCGCTATGTATCCCAGCTATCTAGCTTTCACCACCTAAACAATGTTTGGTTTTTTGTACAGTTCTGTTTGTCCATTAGTCTACAAAAATCCTTCTTAATATTTCACGTTCCCAGAGTTTACCGCGGGTCTTAGTATTGTTTGATAAACTTTTACTTTTGCTGCTCTTGTTATATTATTTGCTCTTAAAATATTTAAAAACATTCCTGCGGCTTTGCTTTCTTTCGCTAGCCATTTCTCTATTTCTTTCTCTTCATCCCCTTTACATGTTAGTGTTACTCCTAGATATTCAGTTTGTTAAACTTTCTTTATCGCATATTTCTTATTTTCCGCAGAACCTTTTATTACCGTATATTTGGTCTTAGTTTCGTTAATTGTTAAGCCATATTCTCTTGCTTTTCTTTCCAATATCTGGAATACCCTTACTATTTCTTCATTGGATCTCGGAAACAATGTAATGTCGTCGGCATAAGCTAAGCAATTGAGCAGAACTGTAGGCAGTGGATTGCCTTGTCTCAGTCTATTCTTCACAGTGAACTCCTCAAATATTGCTCCCTCGACTATAACTTTATTTTTTGTTCTTCTGACAGTGATTTTCGCCAACTTACTCAACTTTTCCGGGACTCCCAATTGGAGTTATATGCTTGCCGATAACCTATGAACAACAAATGTAAGCTCCAACAACACGATACACTTAGTACCGTAGTGGAATGGCTTATTCTAAAACCAAGCCGATGTTTGGGTATTCTATTTCTTTATAGGTATAATATTCAGGAGTCGCTTTGCAATTAATGTTTTCATAGCTTCGGAGAGTAGGAGTAAAAGGTTTATTGGTGCTACTTTCCATTATGCTGGGAAGTATTTCAACCTTAGGACAGTATTAAATAGATAAAAGGGCATAACTATTCCTTTACGGGGAGTCCCTTCAAGACTCGTACTTTGATCAAATTGTGGAGCAAACCATGGAGTTTCTTAAAATTTAGTTCAGCTTCAATTATATTTTGAATTGAAGTTTTGACTGAGGTATATTTAAGAGGATTTTAGGTTTGTGAAGGTATGTTTATAAAGTCTCGTTCAAGTGTTATTAATCATCGAAATAATTGAACAGATTTCTCAGATGTTCAGCAAATATTTCTACCTTTTTTTTATCCGATCCATTGTCCGTCTGGCTTTCTTAAAAGCGATATCTGTTCTTTAGGTTCTGTTAATTTATCTATCGCTTTTCAGAAGTTATAATTAGTATCAAACTTTCCACATATTGCTTGAACAATTATTTTTTGATACTTGCTAAATATTCTTTAAGCTCTCTGGGCACTCCATTAAATTTATTATAGGTATTATTTAATTTTTGAAAACCGTCTCTATTAATTAGTTAAATGTTAATGGATAGGGCGAAGTCTAGCTTAACGAGCTACTCATACTCAACCTGTATTCAAAAACCAATTATAATACATAATACTAGACTTACATAACGTATATAAACATATACTAATATTCTGTAAGCAAAAATTTGCAATTAATGTTTTCATAGCTTCGGAGAGTAGGAGTAAAAGGTTTATTGGTGCTACTTTCCATTATGCTGGGAAGTATTTCAACCTTAGGACAGTATTAAATAGATAGAAGGGCATAACTATTCCTTTACGGGGAGTCCCTTCAAGACTCGTACTGTGATCAAATTGTGGAGCAAACCATGGAGTTTCTTAAAATTTAGTTCAGCTTCAATTATATTTTGAATTGAAGTTTTGACTGAGGTATATTTAAGAGGATTTTAGGTTTGTGAAGGTATGTTTATAAAGTATCGTTCAAGTGTCATTAATCATCGAAATAATTGAACAGATTTCTCAGATGTTCAGCAAATATTTCTACCTTTTTTTTTATCCGATCCATTGTCCGTCTGGCTTTCTTAAAAGCGATATCTGTTCTTTAGGTTCTTTTAATTTATCTATCGCTTTTCAGAAGTTATAATTAGTATCAAACTTTCCACATATTGCTTGAACAATTATTTTTTGATACTTGCTAAATATTCTTTAAGCTCTCTGGGTACTCCATTAAATTTATTATAGGTATTATTTAATTTTTGAAAACCGTCTCTATTAATTAGTTAAATGTTAATGGATAGGGCGAAGTCTAGCTTAACGAGCTACTCATACTCAACCTGTATTCAAAAACCAATTATAATACATAATACTAGACTTACATAACGTATATAAACATATACTAATATTCTGTAAGCAAAAATGCGAATAATAACAACGTATATACGAAAATAAAACAGAAACAAAAACAAGTAATAACAAAGAACAAATAACAAGGAAAATAATAAAGATTTACCAATGAAAAATAAAGAAAATCATAAAATAACATACAAGGCTCTATCTCTGCGCTGATAGCAGATATTCCTTAAATTTAAATCTGATGTGTTTTCTGTAGAACATTAAATTACATCTCAAATCTCTAGTTAGAGAGTTACAATAGTAATAGTAACAATTTAGCAACATTGTAGCTGAAAGAGCGATGAAACATAGCTATGTTATAACGTGACACCATAAGAAGGGCACAAAGTAGAGAGGACGTAATCGTTAAACGTTCAAGACTCGATAGTAAGCAATATTTAAGTAAAGAGTCCATCTTTAACCACCCCAAATCAGTTATTTAAAATACACAGTAATAACGTAATTTTGATATTACAAGACTTCCACATAGTGTCTTTTTCATGTTAAAAGACAGTACAGCTCTAGCAGAGTACAACAGTTTTAGGCTAGCATAATTTTGTCTTGTCAAATACAAACAAAAGTTCACAAAAGCGTAACCTTTCGTTAACAAATAAACCCTTTTTTTTGCGTAATTTTCAATCTGGATTTTTTTGCTGATTAATGTACAGTTTTATTTGAATACATTGAAACTGCCTTTTCTTATTTGAGCTAAAAATAATAGCTTTAGATTTGGTAGGGTTCAAATATAGGCAATGATTTGGAAAGAATGCAGAAATGTTGCAAATATCTTCATTAATGGTGTTGGTGGAACGTTCATAATCATCGCACACAAACTCCTTATACAGCTGTGTGTCATCCGCAAAAAAATGTGGATTTACAATTTACGATAACTGCATGTAAATCGAAGATGTAAATTAAGAAAAGCAACTGACTCAATAAGGATCCTTGAGGTAACAGGTTATTTAAAAATGTCCTTTGAGTACGATTGCTCAAGTACATATGGAAAAAGTTAAGTGATGTTTCGTTAAAGTCAAGATATCCACATTTAGCAATCAATAGAGTATGATTAACTGTATCAAATGACTTACTAACTTTAACAAACTACTTTACTTACTAAAGTTCAACAAAACAAGAGCGGTCGCTTTTGCACCATCCATAGAACGACAAACATCGTCACATAGAGAAAGCAAGGAAGTTTCCGTACTGTAGCTCTTTCTAAAACCAAATTGAGTAGCAGAAAGTATATTAATATTAGTTAAATACTCATTAATTTGGTTATATATGGCCTTTTCCAGAATCTTTGACAAAGTGGGAAACACGCGTATTGGCCGTAGATCACCAAACTCAAACGGATTAGATTTTTTAGGAAGAGGAATTGCAAGAGCTTCTTTCCACATTGAAGGGAAAAAGCCACATACCAAACAATAGTTTATAATATGACATAAATACTTGACAATAGCAGGGATGCATAGTTTTATCATCTGCAGAGTCAAATCATCAGATCCTTTGGCATTAGATTTCATTACATGTATAATATTTAATAAATCAGATATTTCGACTGATTTAAAAGTGAAATTAAAGGCAACATTTTTTTTATGAGTGTTATAAAAAATTAGAGTAGTAATTGATGGATTGTTTGATTTAAAGACAGAGACAAAATATTTATTAATATCATCGGCATTATTTAGATTATGAGGAATGCCAGCTGAGACTTTAGACTTACGAATATTTACACTTATAAGGGCATTATAAAAACTGGAGATAGTTTGATTATTCAAATATCTCACATATGCCGCTTTTTCTCTACGAGTAGCAACTTTTTTGAGGTTTCTAAGATGTTTGTAATATTCCCAACAATCAGGGCTCCTAAATTTTTTGTAATAAGACAAGGCTCTATCTCTTTGCTTCATAAGTTGCTTTAGGCTAGGTGTTAGCCAAGGAGCACGTGGTTTGGAAATAAATACTTTCTTTTCCGGAGCATGTCTGTTGAATAACAATAAAATGCTGGAAGTAAGAAAATCATTTTTTTTATCAATATCTGCAAATCGAAAAATATTACTCCAAGTGATCTTATACAAGTGTATATTAAATTTATCCATGTTTTTTGCGCGAACGAATTTTTGCGCTTCTTTTTGAAATTTAATGCATAACTCACAGAAAACCATATGATGGCCTGATATATGACCAACATTCGTAATTCCGATACTCTGATATATCTCCGGAGTACTTACAAAAATGGGATCAATCAATGTTTCTGAATGGTTTGTAATACGTGTAGGCTCATTGATCAGTTGTTCCAGTCCATCAGTCCAGTCATAAGTCCATATATAACATACTATTTGTGAAAGGAGCTAACATAGACACGGATCACTACTTGACTAGAATCAAACTTAACTTAAAACCTCGAAAACTTATTCAAAAGAGACTGATAATACCAAAGTTCGACCGAACGAAAATAAAACCAGCCCTAACAGAAGAGCTTGATAAACAACCAGCACAGAACTGGCAAGAATTGAAACAAAAAATTATTAAAACAGCCTTAAAGTTGGTCCCTTTACAAAAACGTAGAAAACATCCGTGGTGGGATGAAGTTTGCGAGCAAGAAGTATTAAGCCGACATAAAGCATTCAAAGATTGGAACAGTCAAAAAACAGCAATAAACTATAACATGTTTTTGGAAGTAAGAAAAGAAACATCGAAGCTAATTAGACAAACTAAAAGAAAATATGAAAACAATCAACTTAATGAAATAGAAAAAGATTTCCAAAGAAATAACACCCGAAACGTTTACAAAACATTTAAAACTAAATTAACAGAACTTAATAGAACTAAAATTAATAGAACAGAAATTAATAGAACTAAATTAACAAAAGAAAAACGGACAATTAGCCCTAAATAACCAAGACAATAGTAAAGAACTTGCGAAATATTTTGAACAAATACTAAACTGTCCTGAGCCCTTAAACGAATTACCAACACTAAACCCTAAACAAACAAACCCAGATTCATTACCACCGAATGAAGATGAAATAATTAGGCAAATCAAGTGGCTTAAAAATAACAAAGCTTCTGGTGGAGGTGAAGTCACTGCTGAACTTTTGAAATCCGCTGGTCCAGGTACAATTAAGGAAATAACCAAAATTCTACAAGAAGTTTGGCGAACCGAACGAATTCCGGAAGATTGGAAAGATGCTCTAATCCATCCACTACACAAGAAAGGAGATATAACGGATGTAAACAACTATAGAAGGATATCTCTTCTCCCAGTTTGTTACAAGATTCTATCTCAATGTCTACTAGACAGAGCACAGGGACAGTTAGAACCTAAAATTGGTGAATATCAAGCAGGTTTTCGACCGGACAGATCCTGCCCTGAACAGATCCTGAATCTAAAGTTGATCCTAAGACATCAAAAACTGTACAATAAAAATCTCGTCTGTACATTTGTGGATTTCAAAAAAGCATATGATGCATATGACCGCGAATCTTTATGCCGAATCTTGAAAGAACAAGGACTAGATCTAAAAACGCTGGCAATTATTAAAGCAACATTAACTAACACAACGTCAAAAGTTAAATTCATGGGTGACATCTCAGAGCCCTTCGAAATTAAAATTGGAGTGAGACAAGGGAATGGACTCTCGCCACTCTTATTTAACTGTGTTCTAGAAAGAGTAATACAGGAGTGGCGTGAAAAAAAATCGGTTTTGAATATTGACCAGCCCATTAAACTGGGGAGAACCAACATCAAAATTGATTGTCTGGCGTTTACTGATGATCTAGCAATTTTGGCTCAAGATGTATTAACGGCACAGAAACAGATTGAAATCCTAAAAGAAACTAATTATTAGGAGTGAGGTTACCCAAACAAATATCCAGAATAAATTATTATTTTGTTTTTTTTTGTCATCTTAGTTTTTTTATCATAGTACAATCTTCAGTTTAAATACGTATACCAGGACTTTTTTGTTCTACAGTATATTTTAAATCAACAAATAATTGAATTAATTTGTATTCTATCACTGATTATATTAAATTTTAAAAATTAAATAATATATTAGTAAATTAAAGAAAGTATAAAATTTAACGGTATTACAAAACATTAATAAAAAAGAAATAAATTGAATTCTTTGGTATAATGGACTATCACATAATAACAGACCGTTCATTCAAACATTAATTTAATTCAGTAAATGAAATTTTATAAACAATAAATTTAAAATAACGATACATTATAAGACAACACGTAAAACGATTTTACATTATCAAATATTCCTTTAAAAATCTTAGTTTTAAAGCTTAGCTTAAAATCTTAGTTTTAAAGTAGTGTTTGAGAATGTAAAATCGTTTTACGAAACTATAGTCACATAAATTTAAAAATAAAAGTGATAGATAACAAAGTATAAACTTGTTTTATTCATTTTGAAAAAATTAACTATCACAAAGTAACGGACAAATCAGTTAATAATACAACAACACGTTAATATTAGTAACAAAAAAACGATTTTAGGTCGACAAATATTATTGAACATCATATTACCTTTAAAAAATCCGATGTACGCACTGCGCTATTATTTTTATTATTACTTAATCAAAAAACCCATACGCTCCGTAGAATCGAGGTGGCTTTGACCTAGATCGTAAACAGAAAAGATTTTCGAAGAATATCAGTTTGACTTTTTTAATTAAATTCAAGAAATTTCTATCTGAAGTATTTATTACCAAATAAATTCATTTCACGTTTTTGATTGTACTAAGAGCACTAGTTCCGGTCAATATGGAGGATGCCGAAAAACATTCCGATTTACCAGTTCTAAGCACTTTTAATCATCATGTAACTTCTTTAAGAATTCGAATCCCGTGCGACGTCCCTTGATTTGTGAGGAATGCCCAATTCCACAGAGAAACTCAAAACTCCATATTTTCAAACATTCCTACCCACGTTGATGAATAAATACCAAACCAGAGCATCCCTCTCAGAAAACCTTCCTAATAAAATCCTGCGCAATACAACTGTCTACCATCGTTACCAACTGATATCTCAGCCAGCAAACCATATCAAAAAAATGCCATATAAACACCACGGCATCGTGTCAGAAAAGCACGCATGCTGAGCTCATTTGGTTGGATATTTGGTTGGCATCATTTGGTTGGCATGCTCATTTGGTTGGATAGTGAGCGAAAGAGATGATATGGGTTGGCGCAAGATCTGGAGCGTACGGCGGTTGCGGAAGAATGAAGAACCTCTCATTCGAGAGATCATTCAAGGCCTCCTTGATGATGAGATCGTGCATCGTCGTGATCGTGTGTGAAAAAACAATTCAGATAAAAGCAATCACAAAAAATGTACATATACTGAAGGAAAAAGTGTACTTGGTCGAATTAAATTCAAAAACGGATCAGGAATAAATACAAACTTAAGCATTTAAGAGAACCAAGAATATTTAACAACCAACCAAAAATAAGAAACAAAGCGAAAACAGAAAGAGCAGAAGGTAAAAGGGTTAAGATATGATTCCAAAAATTAATAATAACAGGAATGGAAATGGAACAAAAATGAAAATGGATTTATGACAAATAGGAGTGGCGCAAGTGCAAATAATTTAAGTGAAGCATATATGAATGAAAAATACACCTTTTCTGGTTGTGAACTCTGAGGAGTAGCAGATTGAGGCCTCGGAGTAAATCAACTAGATTCTCTTGATAATGTCTTCAGAGTGGAAGCCAAAACGTCGAGATTTTACAAATCTAAAACGCGGTTCTACCCGAGAACCTAGCAATTCTAATATTACTGACCGGGGAAGCCTTTTCGAACATCCACGAAGTCTTCTTCGTGGGCGTTTATGATCAAGCGGTATCCATTCCAGGATTGCTTTGGTCCGTCTGTAGTCGCATCGCCTCGCTATATGGCCTGTTCACTTCCATTTCAATTATTTTACGCTTCCAATGATGTCATATACCTTCGTTTGTTCTTTGAACCATATGCAGGTCTTTCTGTCCCGCTTTGTAATGCCAAACATACACCTTTCCATTCCCATCTGTGGTACCCGAAGCTTTTGAATTGATTGTGATGTGAGCGTCCATGTTTCACTTCCGTAAAAACCTTTCGCTTCAGACAAAGTGTTTTTAAACACTATATTGAGCCTGCCAGTCACATTTAACACGCCGTTCCACTTCCCGGGCAGTATCACCCTTCATTGAAATCCTTTGCCCAAGATACATGTAGTGGTCCACAACCTCCAAATCCCTTCCTAATATAGAAATTCTTCTGTTGACAGCAAATTTGTTAAACATGACCGGACTCTTTTTTAGGTTTGTTTTCAAACCAAATGGTTCTCCCGTCCTTTGTAGTTCTTGTATGTATTTTTGTAGCTCATCTGGATCTTGTGAGAAGACTTTCACGATCACAAAATCTGAACTTTTACGATTTCAAAAAAAGTCGGAGTTTTCCAAAAAATTTTAAAACCAAAAAAATTTCAAAGCAAATTTCCACACAAAACACCTACATATATTCGCACTTTCAATATCAACACGTTGATCCAACCAGGAAATCTTTACGACTTAACTTCAGAACTTGACAGGCAAAAGATACTTGTGCTTGCCCTACAAGAAACACACAGAACAGTCTTACGTATACGTACCAGGAGTCAAGTCAACAGTACCATGGATCGCACAAGTCAGAGCTGATTTGGAAAAGGCACAAATGGGCCTGACAGAGATTGATGATAGAAGAACGTACAGAAACAAATTACATATGTGGAACGTTGCATCACAGAGCGAAGTTTCTAGGAGATCGGGGACAAAATGGACGGGGGAGAGAAAGAGAATCCATGGAGAAAGTATGAGAGAAGTGTGGAGGATCAGAAAGAACACTCGAAAATGAGTCAGAATGCTTTGCGCGTTCCAACCGGGTCCGTACGCACCTAATAATATATATATATATATATATATATATATATATATATATATATATATATATATATATATATATATATATATATATTATTTGAAAGAATAATATTTTAGGCAATGCAAAGGAGGTATGTGGATGTGGACATCACCAATGGGAAATAATATAAAACAATCAGCGTGATGGAAAAAATATTTAAGTAAGAACACTACGGAGGCATATCAAGATATAAAAAATATAGAATAATACCGAAAAATACAGTTTTAAAAGTCAAATAAAAATAAAGGAAATTTGCATATAACATAAAAGATGGAAAAGGACTTGGATGAGGCACCAAATGGATTTAAGCTAGGCAGAGGAGTAAAAGAGGCGATATTTGTTATTACAGCAATTAATTGAGTGAACAATAGAGACAGATGAAACCATATACCTGTTTTATAGATATTTCAAAAACATTCGACTCGATAAATAAAAGTCAGATTTGGAGAATACTGATATAGAGAATAAATAATATAAAATAATTAATATCTCAAATCTGTACGCGGAAACTATGCCCGAACAAAAAATAAAGTAACCCAAAGGTTCACAACTGCATCTGGAGTGAAACTGGGAGGAACATTAAGTCCCTATCTGTTTAATATAGTAATGGACGCGATAGTTAAATGTAATAAAATAATAAAGAAAACAACATGAAGATATATTAACCTAGAAAAGATAGAAATTAATCATTTGGCTTTTGCGGATGACTTACCGATGAATTTGAGTACTATTTGTGAAAAGGGAAATAGACCTACAGTATATACTTAAATATTACTACAGTATAACTTAAATGTGTGGTATGAGGAGCTGGGCAAAAGTAAACTGGTAATAAACCGAAGTAGTAGAAGGAAATAATGGGGGTATCGAGAAAACAGAAAAGGATACGAACATAGATTGGAACCGATAGAGCTGAAACAAGTTAAACCATTTAAATACTTAGAAATAGCTATAGCGGAAAATGGAAAGATAGAAATGGAAATAGACGAAAGATTAAAAGCCAACATAAATTTATATTATTCGCTAATTAAACAGCATTTAATAAGAGAGAAATGAAAACAGAGGTTAAGATTAGAGTACATAATGCACTATACATCCAAACTTTGGAAGCTAAATGAACATCAGAGAGGAATACTGGCGTGGGAGATGAGAGTATTGAGAAGAACTCTCTAATAACTAACGCTATATTTATGATATTTTGTTTCCCAACTGTCAAGTATTTTCTTTCAGGCCAGTTTATTTTAATCCAATGATCGCTCTAGATCGCTAACTATGTCACAAACAAAGAAAACATTTAGCCGTTTTGTTGTCCCAATAAAAAGTTTACAGTTTTTAAATCAACGCATATAACCCGATCATGGTACCAGAATTTTGCCAATACAAGAGATATGGTTTTATACTCCTTTAATTTAGTGAAATGAGCAATGGGAACCGCACCATGCTTATTGCCATTTTGTACCAAAATACATTTGAAATACCTATTGGAACTGTCTATAAAAAGTCCCCGTTCATTTGGCTGGTAGTTCAAGAAACCCATTTTTAATAAAAGACCACCGATATCATTACAAGAACATAATTTTCTAAGCAAAAAAAACCTGGAGAAAGTAAATTCCTCTCTTTGGGTATGGATGCCAACAGTTCGAGGTCGAGGTCTCTGATAAGATCACCTAAAAAATAAAAAACAGGCCACGAAAGGTTGGAGCAGGTGCGTCTTCTGAATGAGAAACAGATCTTTTAGCAGATACCAAATCTGGATAGGCTATTTTTTTTTCGATTAATACCATATACCTTGACTAAGCAAAAATAACAGTAAGGAACAATTTAGTTCGTTTCAAATCATAGACACACCAAACTTCAATTGACTTATTCTACCATTCCTCCATTACCTTAAATGTTGACTACACACTTTGAAAACATTGTTTGGAATCCATGGTTTATCAACGTCTTTGATTTTCAAATGAAAGTAAGTGAAATGCGCATTTTACACAAATTCAGATATAGGTTTCGAAACTTGTTCATTGTATGTGTTCGAGTGGTTTAAACCGGATGGTTTTGACGATGACATCTTCCAGGTTTTATTTACTAAATTTTTTAATTGAATAAACAACAAAAATAAACAAACTAAATGGTTACTGAGAAGAAAATATGTGTGTAGATTAAAATCTGTACGTACTTTTGATAATTTAACGTTACTGAAAGTGTTGCTAGACACTATACTTTAAAATTACGTATAAGTCTCAGTGGCACCATTTTTTTTTATTTTGTAGACCTGTGATATCATTCAAATTACCCATTCGACTGCTGCTTAGACGTCTTCAGAAGTTTTTAAACGGATTTTAGTCATTTTGTTTTTCATTTATAACAGATCTGAAATTGATGCAATTTATTGTAGTAGAATAAAGGGATAATGCAAAGTATAATAATATAAAGGGGGATATCAGAAAAATTGAAACTAGAGGTCTAAACCAATGGTGATGGAACAAAAAAAAATAGGAAAGGAAATCACTAAAATGCAAAAGAAATGGGAGAGGCAGAGAGAAAGAAGAATTGAAAGAGGAATTACATCTGACCATAGAAAGTGTACAAAAGCTAGAAAGAGACAAAATAAGAAACAATATAGCGAAAAGTTACATAGTGAGGCCCCCAGGGTACTAAAAATATACAAAAAACAAGTAAAATTTATCAGTGCTCCACGAACATTTTTCCCATTCCTTCAGCCGCCCTTAAAACACCAGCAAAACGTCAAGGTCACTCGAGACCTTAAAAGGGGGGAAATACCTTTAGAAATTTCAAAAAATCATTTTTTCGTATATCGATAATATAATATATTGAGAGTAAACTGACAAGAGAAAAAATAAAAATATTAAAAATTTACGGAGTTATAGCACATGTGGTCGAGCACGCCGGAGCCCGCATATCGCAACCCAGACAGCTTAATCAGCACCTTGGCCTCTGAGATGCGCAAATGAAAAAGTGAGTGGATTACTGTCTAAAAGTGCCAAAGACGTAACGTATATATATATATATATATATATATATATATATATATATATATATATATATATATATATAATGGTTGTTTTTAATACGATGTGTAGACATTCCAGTGCTTTTTATATTGCATATCTGGCACTTAGGCAGGGCCTGGGCCGGGATAGGGGGACGATTACGCGCAGCCTGACTGTTGAATTACAGACTACATCCAACAAGGTCGATTTACATGGTCGTACTCTTATTGACACAAGTCGTGACTTATAAAATTAACTAAATAATAATTCATGTACGTGATCGCTTCCATAAATCAACGAAAAAAATTGCTATAATTAATGAAAGTGTTAGTAAGGAATCGAGAACATCACTTTTGCCTCGAATACATTGAAATATTTCGAGAAGATCTTTGTATAAAATCCTAACAAAAGAATTGTCTCTTTATGCGTATTATATTCAATTAACGCAGGAACCCAAGGCAACAGAGCATGATAAGTGTTGAAAATTAGTTGTAAAAGTTTTGAAGATCGAAAATGAGGACGGAATTTTTACGAACAAGATTATTTTCAGTAATGAGACGCATTTGGAATTGGATGGTTTTGTAAATAAGCAAAATTTCGGGATTTGATGTATGATGATGTTGAATATCTATTAGTATGGATAATTGGGTCTTTTTAAATTTTTTTTTTACTTTTTAACAATTAACCGCAGGTGTTTATTTTAAAATACAATAAAATATTACTTTTTTTCTTAGGTTTTCAAGATATATTATTTATAAAGGGTGGTACACGTGTCGAAAAATTTAAACATTTAATCCTTTATAAGAAACAAGAACGAATATTATGTTTTTATGTGAGCCATTAGCAGCAATACAACTTTCTGCGCTTTTTAATCTATTTTCCATGACTTTTGTTAACATATCTGGTGTTAATGCACCGATTTCAGCACGAGTGTTGTCCTTAAGTTGCTGTATGGTTTGGGACTTATTTATTAAATTTATTAAAAATTCCTAATTGCGTACCACATCGTCAAATTAACATTTCTTGAGATTCCTCCACAATTTGCCCCAGACCTGCAATATTTTCAGAGCTTCGCACTGGCCTTGGATATCTAATGTGGCACCTATCCCCAGCTGTTCCGAATTCTTAAAATTGATTAAGCGATCAGACTGAAATTGAATAAACTTGAACAAAAGATAAATTGTAGCTTTATGAAGCGTCGCAATCAAAAAATAAATAAACGATAAATTCATCAATTCATAGTTAACATCTGAACAGTGGCGACTCGTGAGGGAGCCGCCCCTCCTACATTTATCACAGTAAACAATTTTTTAGAGCAAAACACCATATTTTATTTCCGTTCAGTTTCTTTCATTTAACTCATTTTCCTGGTTCAACTCCTGTATAGGGTTTCAATAGCACGAAAAGTAAAAACGAGGAAGGGGAAAGCAAAAAACAACTTCAGCAGCACTATTTTCTTCTATGCCCTCCCACTTTAAAAACCCACGAGCCGCCACTGCATCTGAAATAACGCGCAGATGAATTACAAGAAGCGATAATATACCCTATTCATAAGAAAAGAGATAAACTGAAGTGCGAGAACTATCGTAGCATATCATAATGAAGTTCATGAGCTATCTGAAGAGTGAAGTGTGGGGCTATCTCAAGAGTGACGTGTTTTACGCTGAGCTCTCTCGTATGCTTACAAGTTTACGGTGCAGGTGGCGTGATTTTTTTAAACGTAACGTTCGTTTAAAAATCCTTATAGTATCGGGCGGGTGAAACAAAACAAAGACTATGGAAAGCTTCAGCGGCGATGAGGCCATCGTGGCCGAAATCCCGAAAGAAGGGGATAACGCCGCGGTGAAGCCTCAAAAAAGAGGTAAAGATGATGAAGAAGAAGCAGAAGGAGAGCGACTTGCTGGTCCAACAGCTGGTAGAAGCGAACGAAAGGCTGCAAAAAGAGATCGCAGCCCTGCTAAAGGAGAAAGAGGAGGCTAGGAGGCTCGGAAAAAGCCTCTGGAGAGGTAGAGAGGAAGAAGAACGTCTCGAAGGGTCAAGAGACGCCCAAGAAGCCGAAGAGGAAGAAGAAGAGGCCACCCATCCAGCGGCGACAGGAAGAAGAGTCGGGCAGTGAAAACGGCCTTGGACCCCAGGAGGTAAGTATAGCTTAAAACCCCATGAAATCGTCGGGGGCCATTCCGATTCGGCCTCCGACTCCGAGGGTTTCCGTAGCATTCACAAACGCAAACGGAAATCCTCCCCGCTGCTAGTTAACGACGAGAACTTTCCGGTTTTGTCGCAAAAACAGGCAGCGGGTTGCCCGTCTGATGGGGCATCAGGGTCTCCGGCTAAAGCCCCGCCCTCCCAAGTTCCAAAGGCGGCCAGCTAGAAACCGACACCCTTCGTCGAAAATTCGAGCCAGGTGCTCCAGAGCACCAGTCCCGGGTGCCGCCAATTGTTTTGTACAGCAAGGCAAAGAGATGATCAGGTTGTGTAAACAGGATCGCTTCGATTTGTCACAACCACCAAGCCCAACGAAGTTTTGTTTAAACTCAAAGAGCATGAGGAATACAGGGTTTTCACTAGTTTCCTCGAGGAAAGGAACTATGCGTTTCATTCTTTCACTATACGAGAAGAACGCAATCTCCGAGTTCTTTTGCGTGGTGTCCTTGAACTTTGGATTGCCACCCTACCAACGTTGAACGTTGGAAATCCAAAAAGGCTGGACCCATTGCCATTGTCCAGATTACTGTGCCTAAAGAGGAAAAGGGTATTACCAATACAAGGCTATTCATGCACCAAACCATAGGGGTTCAGGTGCAGAGGCCTTCCGGTCAAATTGGGCAGTGTTTCAACTGCCAACAATTTGGCTACACTGCACGTAAGTGCAAAGCTCCTCCGGTCTGTTGCAAATGCTCAGCCACACACGCCTCGAAAGAGTGCGATCAGCCTAAATCGACCTCGGTAAAATGCGCAAACTGTAACGGTGACCACACCGCCAGTTATCGCAAATGTTCTTCCCGTTCCGATCACCCCGTGATGCGAAGTCTTCGTCCTCGCAAAGCACACAAAAGGCCACTCCAAGGCCAAAAACCCAAACCATGCCGCCCCCGCACCAACCCCCATTCCCCAAGTTAACCCTCAGCTTGATATAAATCAGATTGTGAATCCCTTTTCACAGCAGAGTATGGGCCTAATAATGACCCAACTAACGTCTGCTTTCCCTAACAATGTCCGTTAAACCGGTCTCCCTTAAAATAATCTCTTGGAATACCAACTCCGTACGTGACAAGAAGGAGGACTTTTTGCACTCAATATCAATGTCGTCCTAATTCAAGAGACATTTTTAAAACCCTCCATCCGTTTCAGCGTCCCGAATTATAAAATATATCGGGACGACAGGCTCAACGGCCGAGGTGGCGGCACGTTGATCCTTATCGAACGTATCCGGCATTATAGACTCCCTACTCCAGAGCTTGCCACTCTGGAAACCACTGCCATTTCTGTTGAGCTCCAGGACAGACCCATCGTCATTTATCCCGTGTATCAGCGACTTTCCGAACCATTGGTTCCAGCTAATTACACAACCAATGCGGGGGTTGCGACATCACGAATATTCGTGGGAGCACCCTAAGCACGTTGTGCGATTCGCTCGGGTGCCTCATCGCCTTTCCTGATGAGGCTACCCATTTTACCAGTAACGGGGGCATTCGGGATCGCTTATTAACTTCTTCATTTTCAAGATTTCCTGCAGAGCGATTTCCTGCTACGTCGGTCCTGCACGAGCTCAACTCTAACCATCTTCATGTTGTTCTTGAACTGGGGGCGGCCGGCTCTTGGGTGTTCCGTTTCAAATGACTTATAAAGTCACAAACTGGGACATTTTCCAAGCTCACCTCCTCTTCACGGAGTTAATCGCCACGATTGCCACCCCGGAGCAGCTCGATCTTGCTGTCGGTAAACTAACAGAGCTGACAGCTAACTTCCGATCTCCCGACGGATCTGAAAGATCGTCTCGGGGCGAAAAATCGCCTTTTGAGAAGAGCCAGATCATTCCAGTGGATAAAAGTCGGGCAAATCGGGCGATCAGAGAAGCCAAAGAGGCGATGTCGTACAGAAACGAGAAGTGGAATTATCTGCTTCTCTCTGTCGACACCTCAAATCAAAGGCAGATCGGGCGCCTCACAAGATGCTTGGCGGGGAAGTCCCGACGGGACATTCCCTCCTTGAGGTCGGATGATGGCGGTTCTATCGCCATCTCCGACTTGGAAAAAGCTGAAATGCTGGCGGAGTCTTTTAGATTCCAGATGACCAGTCCGAGGCTGACCGAGGCGCAGAAGGAAGAACAGACAGTTGACCGTACGAATGTACGATTGGCAAATACGCCTGATCTTACCTGCAGGATTACCTCGTTTCTCCAAAGTGAGTTCTGGCGTGAGTCTGGATGACGTTTTTGCAATTTTTGATTTACGATAGATGATTTTATTAAGAACTTAAATAGTAAATCCCAAAACATAGTATTCACGCATGAACTCGAAAACAACGATAGTTTGCCATTTTTGGATGTTTTAGTCAGTAGAAATAATGAAAATAGATAAGACTTTGATATTTTTAGAAAAAACACCACCACTTCGAGATACATTCCTAATGATTCGAATCATAGCTTCCAAAATAAGATGGCTAGTTTAAATTTTATGGTAATAGATTAATCAATTTTCCTTTAAACAAAGATAATTATAATAAAGAATTAAAATTAATTAGGAAGGTATGCGAAGTATCCGAATCCGAACATTGTAGATAAATTAATTAGAAAACATAAGTTTAGAAAATTATTGAAAGAATCTTCGACTTTTCAAAAGGATCAGAACATAAGTAAATTTATGGTAATACAGTTTGATGCCCAATTAACACGAGGGCTATACAAAATTTCGAAAAAAGTGGACATTAAAGTTGTGTATAAACCATATAAAAATTAAGAGAAGTTCTGGGTAATCCAAAGGATAAAGTAGATCAGCAAGAACAGTCGGGGATTTACGAAATTAGTTGTCAAGATTGTGATCGGAGATATATTGGGCAAACAAAAAGATCAATATTAACGAGATTTAAAGAACACATTGCCCACATTAGATATAGGAGAAATGAACAATCTTGTGTTGCTCAACATGCAATCGAACATGACCACAATATAGATATTTGAAATTTAAGACTGGTAAAAAGTGTAAATAACAATAGTGCTTTGGATGCATATGAAAGCATTCAAATAGAAAAATGTAAGAAAATCATGAACCGGGATAAGGGACCTATTCCGTACAGTAAACTTTTTCAATTATTAATGTAAGGCTCAGTAAACTTCACGGTTCATGATTTTTACACGCTTCATTAGATAGGGTTATCGTATAAATTAGCATAGTTTAGTTTTTTGAATTAGATTAAATCATCTCCTGACATGGCTAGCGAAACGTGTGTCGAGAAGGTTTCAAAAAGTGATTTGGTATTTAGTGATAAATCTCTTCGAGTTTATAATATGTATGCACCTAACAACGTTTTTATGTCTTCTTCTTAATAAATACCACGAATTCAGTTGCACTAGTATGGAATCTGTCTTAACAGCAGTGTTCAGACATCTAACCAAAACGACAACGAACTTTAAAAGATTTTTAGTAGAATAGGGATAGCAATGTAGGGAATAGGAAAAGTCACATGGTGTCATCTCTGGTGAATAACGTGGATATCTGCAAAATAAAATTGGATATCTGCAAAATTAATTCTAAAATAGTAAATAACTAATAATTTAATAAACAACATATTTAAAAACAAAATCACGACTATAAAATAAAACAACCCAGCAATCTAACTAAAAAAATTGAAATTTGAAATATTTAGAACTATTCAATGAATTGTAATAAAAACAAAACTATTTTTTATCACGTAAATCGTAGTACTACTTCTCCCACCACCGCTACGCAACCAATTTCATTCAGAAAAACCCCATTGCAAAATTACATAACTTCTTCTCAGATCCGTATGCCACGCACCAATTCTCAAAAATCCGGTACCCCCCTTATGCCATCTTGAGCACTTGCAAATGTTTATTATATAAACTGCGGTACCACCAACCATAGGCATTCAGTCTTCTTACCTTCATTCCTTCATCGACAAAATCAATATATTTAAGCAAGTCAAATCGAACAGCTTTATTTTGGTGTGACCAATTTTTAAAAATAGGGTAAGTACTTAAAACTCAATTTTTGGCAGTGTTAAAAAATCTGCGATTCGGTGATTCAGAGACTGTTCAAATTGATGATCGAATAGTTGGTGCTACATGGGTACTATCGTTCTTAAAGAAAGTTTGTTTGTACGATGCGTGGGGCTGATATATTAACGAAAGTTAAGTGAAATTCGTCAGTTCTGGTAGTTCTTTTTAAGTGCCTTGAACATCCATAGTGAGATCATTTGGTTCTCTTTTTATTTATTTAGTGAGTATATAATTTGGTATAAAAAGTTCTAATATATATATATATATATATATATATATATATATATATATATATATATATATATATATATATATATATATACATATATATTGCACTGGGCTTATAATTAAAATATTAAAAATCAAATACTTGAATAGATTTAAAAAATGTTTTGTTCACAATTTTTACACATTTGGATAAATATAATCATACTCAATAAACTATCTATAAAAGAGAACACAAAACATTGATAATAAGTTAATTTTAAGTTAATATTTTTATCTTGTTTGAGTATTATTACCCTTAATTTTTCAATAGAAATTTAGAACTCTTATTTGAAATCAGCATTCTTAGACGTTTATAAGCAAAACATATGTGTTTTATATTTGAATATATAGATATGGTAAACTATTATTAATATTAAAATTAATATTAAATTAATTCTAGTAGTTCAATAATTTTTATTAAACATATTATTTTCTGAACCATAGTCTACTGTTCAAAAGTAAGAAAAAATAGGAAACAGCACAAAAATTGTTTCGCTAAACTGTCTCTAATTTTTACCAATTGATATAGAGACTTTAAAATTATCTAGAAAATAAATGTTGGCATTAAACTCAAAGAGATTTAGAACTAAACACCAAAACACTGCCTTTTAGTTTCTCGGTGCACGTTTCACCAACCATGTTAATATCATCAAGAGATAGATTTAAATTAAATCATCTTCTGTATATAAACAGGGTGTAAAGGAAAGTACTTTCGTGGATTTAATCAATGATTCTTTACATTTCTTCTTTTCTTTACACGAAACAAAAAGGTTTTCTTAAAACATGTATCGAAAATGCAACCATTTCTGCGAATAAAAGATCAGAACGTTTCCAAAGAGATGAGAAATCTTCTTAACAATTGGCAACGTAGCCAATTGTTATTGCGATTGTCGTGTTTATTTCGATTGAAAGCATTCAGCTTTCTTTGCATTGGCCTCTTCAGATTTTATTTGAAAATAAAATATAATATTTTTATAGCTATTTGTTTCATACGTTTCAGTATTAATTTGGTTTGTTTTGTTACAAAAAAAAACTTACACATTTTTGTTATTTAATGTTAAAGTTGAAATTACCAGCATTAATCTTTCCCACCATAATACGTTTTAAAAGATTCACGTCACATTAAAAAAAACATAGGTAATTGTTTTATTAAATTAACTGTAAAAAGTGTCCGCCGTTATATTCCTAATGAAAGAAGTTTTTTTCGGTTGATAATATATTGAACAAAAAATTTGGATATCCAATAAACCATTCACAATATTTTTATCTGTGTGAAAAATCAGCTTGTAAAAGCTGTATTTATATATATATATATATGTATATATATATATATATATATATATATATATATATATATATATATATATATATATATATATATATATATATATATATATTCCGTCCGCTTATAACGAACTTTATTTTTTTATTAATAAAACAATTAAAACATAGGTTCTTACATACCCAATTCAGGTACATAAATATCTAATGCGTTTTTTATCTATAAGTACATTAGCAACAGTTTTAAATAGTCTTATTTGAAAAATTCTTTATTTAGGTTTGTTTTATTTTTGCGAAATATTTATGAAATTCCACTTCGGCTAGACTAGTCAATTCAGTACACTTTGCGGAGTATTTTTTGACTGAAGGAAATGACGAACGCAGTCGATATGTCGAAGTGCCTCTGATATAATTGAAACTGGTGTTGGTATCGATTCCGTTTTCAAAAATTCTTCATTTTCCTCATACGCATCATCATGAATGTGAACTGGACTTGGAACTGAAGAAGATTCAGAAGCGACAATGTCATCATCATCTAACTATTCAACACTCACAAGATTGTAATCAACATGGAGCAATTGATTGAATTAATTTTCACCACAAGGAAGATTATCTTGAAAATTGTTATTATTTTCTTCCTATTGATTTTTCTTCAGCCAATCGACTAATGGCAGACCATCGTCTGAACCAAAATCATTCTCAGCCTTCAGAAAACTGCCTTGTTGAAAACAATTGTTTGTTTCAATACCTTCTGGCATGCTAAATAAATTAAGAGAGAAATTTACTAATTTTACTGATTTTACTATCATTAAAATTTACCATTTTCAAGAGAAGAAGCCTACAAGAATAGCTTTTTAAACTATGGATAACACCCTGATCCATTCATTGACATTTGATATATCTTATGAAAAATCTGAATTCAATCTGAATTTATTCGGTAATAAAGTGAATTACCAAATGATTATTTTTTTCTGATTCAGTAATAATGATTATATTTAGTTTATTCAACGTCATAATACTCTATTTATACCTTCAAAAATAGCTTTAATTGTTTACTGAAGTAACAAGGAAAATAATAAATACTTATTTTTCTTCCTTGTTATTTATTTATTATTTATTTTTATTTATTTATTATTTTCCTTGTTATCGCCCAGGTTTATTTTTTGGTCAATGCTCAGAAATATGTGGAGCCAATCATTGCTTCATGCCAATTGTTATTGAAAGCGTCTCTACCAACTCCTTTATAAACTGAATTAATTCCGTATAAAATTCTTATCATTAGATGACTGATAGCAAATAATGGTCTCGTAAACCAATTCAAAGTAGCTTAGCACCTACTTCTGTGCCTGTCAGCCTGAAATTATCAATTTTGATAATTTTTAATCCCACAAATAGCTCCCCTTAATTGAACTCTACTAATAATATCACTTGTCATTATATTTTTAATATGTAATATCCTAATCTATTATTCATTTCTTTATAAACCAAAATCTCTAACCTTTAAGCTTCCAACCAATCAATATAATGGAATATAATTTTATTAAATTTGATGGCCAGTTAAAAAAAATACTATTTTAATATATTATTATATTTTGATATATTACGTAAATATTTTGATATAATTTAAAGTCACTGGACTATGTAGAAAGATAATCGAATGTTACTTTAATGAATCAATCAGAAACAAAGGCGTCAAATATTAGATCTATTTTTGAGTTAACTACGTTTTGCTTTTACCATTGTATGTAAATGTTCGAATAGCAGCTTTTAAGAAAGGACAGTATTGCAATTGAGTGAAAGTATTTTAGGTGAAATGTCAGATAAAAACTCTTGTTTCGTGAAATAATTGGACAAAGGAATAATTTCAGTTAACAAAGCAATTTGTCGGTTTCTTTTTAATTGAGATTGTAAATTAATTTGTTAATCATAAATACCAATATATACTCCATCGTTATGTATGATTTTAATATACAATAATTACTAATAAATATATTTAACCTTTCATTATTCGGATAATATGCAGAATTCACGAATTGCTTAATATGAATTATGTCCGAATTTTCTTATTTTATGACGTTATTATAACGTCCACATATTTATACGTTTCGTTTCTTTTTCATGTATCTGCTCATTAAGAAATTGGTCATTTTTCTATTCCATGTTTCGTTCGGGCTTCTACTCTCTATTCTTCATACTTATTCTCTTGTCGCCAAGTTGGCCTAGAGCAGCATATCCGATGATATCGACGGCTGTCCCGGAGCAGGTTCGAATCCTGCTATTTTCAGTTGAATGTTAGTATTTGTGAGTTGTGGTAAAGTTGTTCGCATCCCTGGCAAAATGCCACACGTGCCCCCTGGTTAACATTAAATAAACAATGACCTAGAGCTGCCGGAGTGTCCTCTTGGATCTCCCAGTAGGCACTTTACAAAAATGCAATGTGTCCAGAACTCATTGGAAAAAAACTTGTTCTCTTCACATTTCTTCTACTTGCCTGTTGTTTGTTTTAGTCCTTCTAGTTAGAGCTCCTCTCTAAGTTTAGACAATTATTATTCTATTTTATTGCTCTATTTGTGTTCCTTTAATTTACTACGATTTATTTGTTGTCATTTAAGACTTCCTATTTCTTCTTTATTTAAAAAAACCTCTTTTCAACTTACTTTGTTTTTTTTATGAATGTTTAATGATTGATCTGAGGTATGATTTTCTCCGAATTTTCTTATTTTATGACGTTATTATAACGTCCACATATTTATACGTTTCGTTTCTTTTTCATGTATCTGCTCATTAAGAAATTGGTCATTTTTCTATTCCATGTTTCGTTCGGGCTTCTACTCTCTATTCTTCATACTTATTCTCTTGTCGCCAAGTTGGCCTAGAGCAGCATATCCGATGATATCGACGGCTGTCCCGGAGCAGGTTCGAATCCTGCTATTTTCAGTTGAATGTTAGTATTTGTGAGTTGTGGTAAAGTTGTTCGCATCCCTGGCAAAATGCCACACGTGCCCCCTGGTTAACATTAAATAAACAATGACCTAGAGCTGCCGGAGTGTCCTCTTGGATCTCCCAGTAGGCACTTTACAAAAATGCAATGTGTCCAGAACTCATTGGAAAAAAACTTGTTCTCTTCACATTTCTTCTACTTGCCTGTTGTTTGTTTTAGTCCTTCTAGTTAGAGCTCCTCTCTAAGTTTAGACAATTATTATTCTATTTTATTGCTCTATTTGTGTTCCTTTAATTTACTACGATTTATTTGTTGTCATTTAAGACTTCCTATTTCTTCTTTATTTAAAAAAACCTCTTTTCAACTTACTTTGTTTTTTTTATGAATGTTTAATGATTGATCTGAGGTATGATTTTCTCCGAATTTTCTTATTTTATGACGTTATTATAACGTCCACATATTTATACGTTTCGTTTCTTTTTCATGTATCTGCTCATTAAGAAATTGGTCATTTTTCTATTCCATGTTTCGTTTGGGCTTCTACTCTCTATTCTTCATACTTATTCTCTTGTCGCCAAGTTGGCCTAGAGCAGCATATCCGATGATATCGACGGCTGTCCCGGAGCAGGTTCGAATCCTGCTATTTTCAGTTGAATGTTAGTGTTTGTGAGTTGTGGTAAAGTTGTTCGCATCCCTGGCAAAATGCCACACGTGCCCCCTGGTTAACATTGAATAAACAATGACCTAGAGCTGCCGGAGTGTCCTCTTGGATCTCCCAGTAGGCACTTTGCAAAAATGCAATGTGTCCAGAACTAATTGGAAAAAAACTTGTTCTCTTCACATTTCTTCTACTTGCCTGTTGTTTGTTTTAGTCCTTCTAGTTAGAGCTCCTCTCTAAGTTTAGACAATTATTATTCTATTTTATTGCTCTATTTGTGTTCCTTTAATTTACTACGATTTATTTGTTGTCATTTAAGACTTCCTATTTCTTCTTTATTTAAAAAAACCTCTTTTCAACTTACTTTGTTTTTTTTATGAATGTTTAATGATTGATCTGAGGTATGATTTTCTCCGAATTTTCTTATTTTATGACGTTATTATAACGTCCACATATTTATACGTTTCGTTTCTTTTTCATGTATCTGCTCATTAAGAAATTGGTCATTTTTCTATTCCATGTTTCGTTCGGGCTTCTACTCTCTATTCTTCATACTTATTCTCTTGTCGCCAAGTTGGCCTAGAGCAGCATATCCGATGATATCGACGGCTGTCCCGGAGCAGGTTCGAATCCTGCTATTTTCAGTTGAATGTTAGTGTTTGTGAGTTGTGGTAAAGTTGTTCGCATCCCTGGCAAAATGCCACACGTGCCCCCTGGTTAACATTGAATAAACAATGACCTAGAGCTGCCGGAGTGTCCTCTTGGATCTCCCAGTAGGCACTTTACAAAAATGCAATGTGTCCAGAACTCATTGGAAAAAAACTTGTTCTCTTCACATTTCTTCTACTTGCCTGTTGTTTGTTTTAGTCCTTCTAGTTAGAGCTCCTCTCTAAGTTTAGACAATTATTATTCTATTTTATTGCTCTATTTGTGTTCCTTTAATTTACTACGATTTATTTGTTGTCATTTAAGACTTCCTATTTCTTCTTTATTTAAAAAAAACCTCTTTTCAACTTACTTTGTTTTTTTTTATGAATGTTTAATGATTGATCTGAGGTATGATTTTCTTAGATCAATATTTTTTGCACGACCAGTAACAAAATTTTGCATCAAAATTTGTTTACATCTTTAAAGCGGCATTGAACTTTTTGTTCTTATGTATTTCATTGAATTCTAAAGATCATTCAAGATTATTTTTTAATCAATAAATACAATTTTTTTTATCTAATAGTGATAAAGATCATGATGAAGAACACAAAAATTATGTAATATCTACGAAGTGTATAAATAAAGTTGAGACTGTTGGCTTCCCATTTGGAAGCTTGTCTTCAATAAGAGTTTGAGCTGAGGTTTAGTGAGGAGTTGAAGTTTTAACGCGTTCTGTCTCATATATATATATATATATATATATATATATATATATATATATATATATATATATATATATATATATATATATATATATATATATATATATATATATATATATATATATATATATATATATATATATATATATATATATATATATATATATATATATATATATATATACATAATATGGAATAAAAGTAATGAAGCACCCAATAAAGATGATAAGCATGGGTCCCCATCGCAATGAAATGTCATAGAATCCTACTCGATGTGCATAACTCATAACTAACTCATAGCAATGTCTAATCGTCTCACCATTTCACGAAAACATAAACCTTCTTAGCTTCTTTTGTCAATTGTGTTAATTATTACAAGTCAATTTTTTAATCTCCTCTAACCATCTTCTCCATACCCCCATAACGGTTAAAGCAGCAAAATCCAATCGTCTTGCAATTACACAAAAAAGTAAACTTGCTTTTCTCTTATCAATAGTTCGTCTCTTTTCAAATTCAGTTTCAACTCGTAGCATTTTTGCACTTTTAACAGAACCAATGCCAAACTTGAAGAGATTTACCACTAAACACCAAAACGCTTTTTTGAACTGCTCGACGCACGTTTCGCTAACCATGTTAGCATCATCAGGAGATGATTTAATCAGATTAAATTCGCTAACATGGTTAGCGAAACGTGCGTCGAGCAGTTAACAAAAGCGTTTTGGTGTTTAGTGGTAAATCTCTTCAAGTTTAGTATTTCACACCAAAGGTTCCAACAGAAAAATTGAGAACCAATGCTGTTTGATTTATGCATATGAAAAATAATCCACAATAAAAACCACTCAATAATGATGTAATATGTAATTCCACACAAACAACTAAAGGTAAACAATTATAAAGTGTATAATTTTCTTCAATATATGATATACAATGAGTATAGTTTGATTCAAATATTTATAATGGTTGTTGCACTTTTTTTGATTCCTACTATATATTAGAAAATGGCATTATATAAACACTTTCACTTCAATACCAAATAACAAAAACGCATACCGAACATTTGAATAATAGTAAGTGAATTCAAAAAAGTCAATAATGTATGCCTAACTGATGATTGCTACCACCTACTGACAACTCAGAAGAAAATGTTACGTGTAATAAATTTTGCGACACCTACGAGCTAACCACGTACGTGCAAAAAGTGAAATTTTTCGAAAATAGGTCCAGAAAACTCTTGACGCCCTGTCGTTTTCTTCATTATTTTTTTTTGGCAATGACTTGTAGGTGTTTATTCGACGATAAAAAAAACATCATCGTGAAACTAGGTCGTCAACCTTCGAGTTCACTTTTACTTTCTTTAAGCAGAAATGCTTTCTTCACTCGTCGTTAGTATTCGTACAGGATACTGCTGTTGTTCCGATGATGTCACTTAATAATACTTAATCTATTACCCGAGGTCATCAATTTTTACGTTTTGAATTATTACGTTTTATGTAACGTTATTATTATATTCGCGATAATTATTAATATTCACAAGTTGCGATGTCCTCGATAGCAATTCGTTTTCGAAATTTGTTCTCTTTTAGACATTAAATTGTGAAACTATTTTATTATTTAAGGGTTATTGTCAATAAACATATACATAACTTAGTAGTTGTCAAAGTAATTTCAACTTCAGATAGAGATCTCATTTATTGAAGTCTGATATGCCTAGACTCGGAAGAGATTTACCACTAAACACCAAATCACTTTTTGAAACTTCTCATCGCACGTTTCGCTAACCATGTTAGCATTATCAGGGGATGATTTAATTAGTAAGATTAAATAATCTCCTGATGATACTAACTTGGTTAGCGAAATGTGCCTCGAAAAGTTTCAAAAAGTGATTTGGTGTTTAGTGATCTTCTAGTTTAGTATTTCACACCGAAGGTTCCAATAGAAGAATTAATATGATTAGCTTCATTCCAATTCAAAGGCCATTGTATAGGGGCATTCAGAGCCATTTTTAATTATCTAACCCCCTCATTCATGTCCTCGTCATAATATAAACAACAATATCCAATCGTCTCGTTATTTCACAAAAACATTACTTAACTTAAACAAAATGAAATAGAGTTTTGTTTTTGTACCATAAAAGTTTTCTTTTTAAATATAGAATTCTAGTTTTTCCCTATAATCATCTTTCGTTTATCATCTGCTATAATCATTAGTCTTAAATTACTAAACTTGAAGAGATTTGCCACTAAACACCAAATCACTTGTTTTTAAGTGCTCGACGCACGTTTCACTAACCATGTTAGCATCATCAGGAGATGACTTAATCTTATAGATCTAAGCACGTTTCTAAGATTACCATTTAATCTAAGATTAAATGGTGAGCGAATTTTAGATTTAATATATAAGAATAAATAATCTCCTGATGATGCTAACATGGTTATCGAAACGTTAAAAAAAAGTGATTTGGTGTTTAGTGGTAAATCTCTTCAAGTTTAGTGTTTCACACCAAAGGTTCCAATAGAAGAATTGAAGACTTAAATTAGTTATTAGTTATTAAAAAATTAAATATAAATTTTTCAATTTTTTTTACGAAATATCATTTTATCCATACTGTATGGGCAGAATGGCATACATGTTAATGGTATACACATTTATAGACATAATGAAACACGTAATTATTTATTGTTATGAGGCGCACAATTCACATGTCAATTTCTTTGTTTTCTTTGGCAAGTCCGCACATGATGCGTGTGCCCAACGAAAGAAGTCATAGTATGCATCGCAGCCAGGCTTCACCGAGCTTAGACCGTTCTAGAAGCACTACAAATCCAAAACCAAACCACACCACACCAAACCTGGAAAATGACGCAAAATAGAAACCAAACAAATCCGAAGATCCAAACACCAACAATCGTATCGATATCGATATGTCAATTTCTTTGTTTTCTTTGGCAAGTCCGCACATGATGCGTGTGCCAAACGAAAGAAGTCATAGTATGTATCGCAGCCAGGCTTCACCGAGCTTAGACCGTTCTAGAAGCACTACAAATCCAAAACCAAACCACACCACACCAAACCTGGAAAATGACGCAAAATAGAAACCAAACAAATCCGAAGATCCAAACACCAACAATCGTATCGATATCGAGGCGGAACCAACAAAGAAAAAAAAACAAAAATTAAAAAACACAGACAAACAACAAAATTAAGAGACAAACAAAAATTAAAATGAATAAAATACTCAGGAAACCCGTCTTAATGAATGGGTCCGTGAACTAAGCTGTTACTAACAGAACGGAAGAGTGGTTAAAATATTTTCAAAAATCCTAAGAAATGAGGAAAATGATCCCGTGAGAAAAACACCGTTCAACTGGTCAATGGGGTCAAAAAAAAATGGGAAGGCTAAAACAAGGTTCCTGTATAAAGTAGAAGAAGATAATCAGGAATTAAGTTATGGAGCCCCGTTGATGTATCCTTTTTTAATTGCAACTGTTTACAGTTTATTTTGTAAATCCCTAGCTGTTATCTACTTTGTTTTTTCAAAACCGAAGACTTCGACCTACTTACTATTGTCTTTGTTTGGTGCTACTGTTCTCAAAACAGTATATAATTCCAGCCTTAACAACTATGAGAGCATCACTATGAATTAAAGTTATTTCATTCGGAAATAAAACCTAACTCAAAAACTTAAGTTATATAACATATTTTTTTATTTCATCACTATCTTATTCTTTTTCTTCCAGAATCATGAGGTTGCTACTAGCCCCAGGCATAATATTACTGCTCATATCCTGCACAGTATCTGCTCAACAACAATGGTCATGGAATCAAGATAAAGGAAATACTCCGACGCTTAACACCGACGAATCCCTTGACCTAAAACTAGCCGCTAGTGAAAATGTCCAACAAAGCGTTCAACTCAACGTCACTGATACAGAAAAGGTTTGTTTATATTTATTCCCTGCACCTTAAACATAGATAACATATTTTTAATGCTACAGGTTATCGATGAGATCCTCGGATCAACCAGACAAGGAAGGGCTCTTCAAGGATATGACGAAATATATAGTGATCCCAACGTACAGGAAGTCCTACAAAAGGGAGATGAAGGAGAGGCAAGAAATATTATCAAAGATAGACTGTGTTATTTGGGACTTGTTCAGTGTGACGAGGAAATTGAGGGAAAACGTCCTTATATCACGCCCGAAGAACTGATATACGCCCAACCTGTCGCCATTAATCCAGTTGGACGTCCTATTCCTACTATTCCAGTTAAGGGAGTTCGTGGAGGTTATGGTCCACCCAAACCAGTTAGTATTCCTCAAGGAAACAAATTTGGACCACCACCACCACCACCCCCAGGAAAATACCCTGCATTCCCACCAAATAAACCACCACGAAGAGGATATGGTCCAGTTCCTGGTCTTAACTCATTGGGAGGAAACAAACCTCCATTTTATGGAAACGTAGGAGGTCCCGTAAATAAACCACCTTTCTTAGCTGGTAAGGTTACTTTCCATTAATACTGTCTAGATTTACCTCTGAGCTATATTTTCAGATGGTGAAATTCTTGCTGAAGGTGAATTCCTCGACAAACCACCAGGTCTCGACTACTTCAACAAACCACCAAGCAGTCTATCTGTATCTAACGGTCCATACCAATTTGACTCAATTTCCCATTCGGGCCTTCAAAAAGATAAACGAGTAGAAATTACCGTAAATGCTCAAGGAGGTTTAGCCAGTGCTAGCAGTGCTGCTAACAAAGGTTTAGTAGAACACGTCCATCACCATTATCACCACAATGCCGACGGTGTGAATAAATCTCCCACAGGTAGTTAAAAACACGTTAGATAAATGAAAAACAATTATCTAATGTAAATCTTTTTTATAGTTGTTGTTAATCCAATTCCAGTAGCAGCAGCTGCAGTTACATCGCTCAATCAAGCGAATTCGTTTTCATCCAGCTCTGCCATCAATAGTAATGGATTTATACCAGGAACAGGTGGTCTGCCTTTGTCAAATACTGGATCCAGTTTTGGACCTACAATTGGAGGACTCAATACTGCTTCTTACGGAGGACAAACTCTTGCAAATTATGGAGGTCTTTCATCAGCCTCTTCCTCAAGTTTTGGTGGTGTAAAACCCATTACTGAAAATTACGGCGCCCAATCATTTGGAAGTTCCTCTTCAACTGGCCTAGGTTCATTCGGTTCTTCGTCCAATTTCGGTTCTTCAGCCAATTTCGGTTCATCGTCAAACTATTACGATTCAGGCCTTTACAAAAAGGAACTCAACGTGAACTCTGTCAATAACAATTACCTTCAATCCAATTATGCCGACAAATATTTGGGTGTTGAATCTGCTAAGGCTGAAAACTATGACTGTGTATGTGTGCCATACGACCAATGTCCCACTCATGAAGTCATTGGTAGAAAGGACGATCTGTTCCTAGCTTTGGATCCAAGGAATCTGAAGAGCGACATTGAAGCAATAGTTGAAAATGAAGAAACTAGAGTTATTACTGATGGGAACGGTACAATGACTGTTGTAAGTTTTCAACATATCATTAAATTTTCATTTTAATCACAATCATCTATTTTAGGTTAGGGTTCCAAAGGAAGCCATCAGCAATGTAACTGAAAAAGCTGAAGAAGTGAAGAAGGTATCAAAGAGAGAAGCACCAACTGAACAAACTGGCGACAAAGAACATAAAGTTGAAGGGGTATGTGTTACTGAATTTAACTTAGTATTGCTAACCACTGTACTAAAACAAATAACAATAACTAATTCAAATAATAAACTAAAATGAACGGAGAATCAAGAAAAGCTATAAATGTAAAAATTATAAAAAAAGGAAAACAAAATTGTACAGTGGACACACGGAGACAGAAATAACCTATGGGATAATACATAATACCCACCGCCCTCTTTTTATGGTCATTAATCCACCTGTTAGTATGTTTCAATGGATTTACTCTTAACTTTAACAATTCTAAATAATTTACGTGACCCATTTTCTATGTTAACTAAAAGTTGGAACAACATTTCAACCTTTAACCCAAAATTTGGAATCAAAATTAATAACAATAAATAGCCCATGATCCCTAAAATTGGCTGTATTTTTGCAGCGGCAATACCCCAGTCAATACGAACAATTTATGAAGAAGATCAAACCCACTTTTGGGGTTTCGTTTGGTTTACCATATCAAGGTGGCGGTGGGTATCCTTTCTCCCCTCATGGCATTTACCCACACCACGGCACCATAGACGCTACTGGTGTTAATCTAGGTTTAGTTTCGGTGAATCCCCTAGTATCTATTCAAGTTACGAAAGACGATTATGGCAATAAAGTTATTAAACCCTTCGTCAACTTACACGTTACCCCTAATAGTTATTTGGTTAATAAATTTGAAAATCTAATTTCATACAAGAAAGGTTTTATTTTGAATAAACACAGACATTACCATGTCCATAAAGGTTTCTATCCCCCATACGGATCACCTCCACATTTAGGGTATGATGGACCATACCGAGAACATCCTGATGATTTCCATCATGGTCCACCAGATTTTCATCATGGCCCACCAGATTTCCATCATGGTCCGCCAGATTTCCATCATGGACCACCAGGTTTCCATCATGGATCGCCAGATTTTCACCACGAGCCACATTCGGCTTATCACCCTAGCCCTGAAATTTATGATGGTCCACCGAATCACCATTATGGACCTCCTGAACCATATCATGTAGAATCATTTGGAGTTCCTAGTGGGCCAGGTCCTGAATTCTTCCCCGAAAAATACGGAGGTTACTATGATAATCCGTTAAATTATGGCGGTGGTTTGCATGATTCCTTTGTTGGTAGAACTTTAAATAACATTTCGTATTCATCTGGTACCAGTCTATTGGATCAATACCAACAAAAGTATACAAACGGTGAAACCTCTTATGGAAATAAAATTACATTTGATACATCTGATTCTAATTCGATTGAGTCACCTCAGTTTAACAACGAAAAGCGTTATGGGGTACGTGGGGGTAAAAGTCTAAACTATGGGGAGGAGACAAACAAATTTAAATTTCCTACGAGCCGAAGACGACGCGACTTAACTGACAAAGACGAAAATAATGATACTATTGAAGGTAGAAGCAAAAACGAGAAGGTAACATTTGCTTCTCTACAATTGTTATTCAGGCATTATCTTATAATATAAATGTGTTAATATTTTCAGCGTCAAGCTTATTATGGCCGACCACAAACATGCGGACCCAGGCACGTCTGTTGTCGCAGGTCTTATAGACCGGCACAAACGGTAAATAGAAACCAGTGTGGAACAAGACACTCGCAAGGTATTAACGGACGTATCAAAAACCCAGTATATGTTGATGGAGATTCCGAATTCGGTGAATACCCATGGCAAGTGGCTATTTTGAAAAGGGATCCTAAAGAAAGTGTCTATGTTTGCGGTGGCACGCTCATTGACCCATTGCACATTATCACTGCCGCTCATTGTGTAAAGCAGTAAGTATTTTAAAATACAATTCCAACCTATTATAAAATTATATTAGGAGTATCATCCATAAGTAATGTCGTCTTTATGATACTGCACAACATTTTATTTTAATTAAAAGTTGATACAGCTCTAATCAATAATATAACCTCCATCGTTATTGACAATCTTCATCTCTCTGACAAACACTTTATTCCATTATTTGTAAAATGGGGATGATTTTGAAGTAATTTATTCTTCCAGTTCGGTTTTGATAATTATCGCAGTACGATTTTTTCCACGAAGAAAATGTTCCATAGATCTGAAAAGATGGTAATCTGACGGCGCAGCATCAGGGGAATATGGTGATTGAGAAAGTACTTCCCAGCTTAAGTCTTTGATATTTTCTTGGATGATTCTGGTACTAATAAGGTCTTGCATTATCATTGTACAGAATAACATCTTTTTGATTATTATTATTAAAGCCATGTTTAGTCCATTAGGTTGAGCGCAATAACATGCAGCACTTACGGTTTCATTAGGATTCAGAACCACATTGTGAATAATTCCTTTAAAATTTCACCATACTGACAGACACACTTTTTGGGTTGAGTGCCGAATTTTGGAGTAGGTAAAGTTTTTTAATGAGTTTTTTTAAGTGGATGACTGTATAGGATCCTAGATCCCTAATTCCTAGATGGTCTATTTGATTTCCAGATTTTTACAGAAATTAATGTTCGTAATTTTTTTAAACCAATCCTGACTTGGTCTGCTATCCTAGGCTATGCTTTCGAAACTCATAAAGCATCAACAATCTTCTACGGACCTTATCCACGCTTTGTTTTCATTTCTTTTTCAAAATTAGCAATAAGCACACTGAATATAACTATATTTAGCTGCTTATATTCAGACAATGATTTAACATAACCCATAGGTTATGTTAAATCATTGTCAGTAGATAACAATGTTTGTATTTTTTTTTAATACCATTACTTATAGGTACACGTTTTAATTTATTTTATTCTTACAGATACACCAACTTTGACCTCAGAGCCCGTTTGGGAGAATGGGATGTTAACCATGACGTAGAATTTTATCCATACATTGAACGAGATATAGATGCAGTTACCGTTCATCCAGAATTTTATGCTGGAACACTTTATAACGACATTGCAATTCTTAGAATGAATAGTCCAGTAGATTGGTCCAAACAGCCCCACATTTCACCTGCATGTCTTCCACATCCTCAGGTAATTCAATTTTTCTTTTTATAAAATTTACAAATATTTTAATATAATGTCTTTTAAATTACAGGATGATTATACAGGATCAAGATGCTGGACAACTGGATGGGGCAAAGATGCTTTCGGTGACTTTGGAAAATACCAAAACATCCTTAAGGAAGTTGATGTACCAATCGTAAACTTTGGACAATGTCAAAGACAACTACAAAACACCAGGTTGGGTTATGACTTCAAACTCCATCCAGGATTTGTCTGCGCAGGAGGAGAAGAAGGCAAGGATGCGTGCAAGGGTGATGGTGGTGGCCCCATGGTGTGCGAACGAGGTGGCACCTGGCAATTGGTGGGTGTTGTGAGTTGGGGTATAGGATGTGGACAAGCTGGAGTTCCTGGTGTGTATGTTCGAGTTGCCCACTACTTAGACTGGATCAGACAAGTTACACAAAGATATTAGTTTGTTTTACCATATTAATTTATTTATATAAATATAAGTTAAACTTAAGTTATTTGCTGACTTATTTGATAAGATGTAAATAAATAATCATAGTGGTTTTATATATGTTTTTGTGATAAAATAAATTATTTGTATTGAAAAATTCTCAAATAAAAAAATCATTTATAAAAAGACGATATTTTATTGTATAAAACACCAGTTGCCTAAAATATACTACTATGATAAATAAGTAAGGAGATACAAGCTGATGAGATAAAGTGGAGATACGAGCTGATGAATTTTCCAGCGAAATTAAAAGCATTCATTGAACGAGCGAATTAGCCTCCTAATTTAGTTTTCAATGTTGATGAAACCGGCCATTTCTGGAAGAGAATCCCAAAACGTACCTTTTCATCCCGTGAAGAAAAGCGAGCACCAGGATTTAAAACTGCAAAAGATCGTTTAACTCTGTTACTGGGTGGTAACGCTAATGGAGACTTTAAATTAAAACCACTGCTTGTTTGTCATTCCAAAACCCCAAGAGCAATTAAAGTAATTTCAGAATCACCTTTACCAGTAATTTGGTAGTCCAATAAAAAATCTTGGATCACTATGAACATTTTCCATAATTGGTTTACCGAACATTTTTACCAACATTTTAAACGCTACTGCGAATTAAAAAAAACTAGAAACGAAAGATGTACTTTTGCTCCTGCGATCCAACTTATTTGTCCGGCTTAACAACATGCATTCCAGTAGAAGTGGTTCCAGCCGCCAAATACAACTTCGTTAATTCAACCAAGGGGTCAAGGCGTAATATCTAATTTTAAATCGGCGGTGGACATTCTGACAACTGATTGATAAAACCGATGAAGAAGATAAGTAGTCCATTAAACATTTTTGGAAAACTACAATGTCAGGATGCTGTAGATAACTCGAATCTTTTCTGGAATGGGGTGACCGAAAAATGTTTAAAAAGAGTACGGAAGAATGTATAGCCGGACCTAAGCAAGGATATTGACACAAGAGAATCCACTGTTGATTTCGACGAAATTATCAAGCCATCTAATGAAACAGAGTTGGATAATATAAATGCGTAGAATATTGAAAAATTATTGCAAGTTACAACTGGTGAAAGTGTTTCCAAGAATGATTTTAAATAATTAGTAGAACAACTACACGAAAATGACGATATTAACGTTTTGTATTTTAAAAAATCATCATCCTTAGATCGTGTCAATCCACTACAGGATGAAGGCCTCTTCAGCATGTTTCCAACTCTCGCGGTCCTGAGCTTTCTTCTGCCATTCGGGTCCAATATACTTTATGATATCATCAGTCCATTGCGTTTTCAGTCTTCTCCGTGGACGTTTGCGGTCAAGCGGTATCCAGTCCAGGATCACTCTGGTCCATCTTTCGTTCTATCGCTGCGCTACATGACTTGCCCACCTCCATTTCAGTTCCTTTATTCTTTCAATTATGTCATTCACTTTCGTTTGTTTCCTGATCCTTGTGCAGATCTTTCTATCGCGTCTAGTAATGCCAAGCATACATCTTTCCATTCCCCTCTGTGCTACCTGAAGTTTTTAAATTGACTGCGATGTGAGTGTCCAGGTTGCACTTCCATATGTCATAACTAGCAGGACACATTGATCAAAGACTTTTCTTTTCAGGCAAAGTGGTGGTTTGTTCTTAAACACTATGTTGAGCCTGCCAAATGTCTGTCAGCCACATTTAACGCGTCGTTTCACCTCCCGAACGGTATCACCTTCCATTCAAATCCTGTGCCCAAGAGATATATAATGATTCACAACTTCCAAATCCGTTCCTAAAATAGATAGTCTTTCGTCTTCAGCAAATTTATTGAACATGGCCTAACTTTTATTCCGGTTTATTTTCAAGCCAAATCGTTCTCTAGCTCTTTGCAGCTCTTCTATGTGTCTTGGCATCTCCTTTGGGTCTTGTGAAAGAAGAACTATATCATCTGCGAATTTAAGATGGTTTAAGTATGCACCATTGATCTTTATTCCGTCCTGCTCACAATCCAGATTACAGAACACTTCTTCCAAGCAAGTTGAGAAAAGAAGAGGCGATATTACGTCACCGTGCCCCTGCCCGCTTTACATTAATTCCAGTCTCAAGATCATCAAGATTAACTGTCGCTGACCTTTGACCTTTATATAGGCTTTATCTACACCTTGATTAAGCAATACATCCATTATGGCCTGCTTGCTTTGAGATTGAGTCAAATGCTTTTTCATAATCGATAAAAGCCATGCACAGTGGCATAGTGTATTCCACGGGCGTAGCCAGGATTTAGTTTTGGGGGTTTCCAAACGATACAAAATAGTTCGACTACTCGACAAGAGATGGCGTTACTGTGCGCAACGTCCACTAGTTCGGATATATATTCAATTCAAATGTAATAATTTAACTCTCTTCACTCCTCGTATTTTTTCGGTATAATATTAGGTAATATTTGGCTTATTTCGGGGGGAGTGTTGAACCCCCAAAACCCCCCCTTGGCTACGCCCGTGGTGTATTCGTTGTGTTTTTCTATAACCTGCTGTAGAACCTGAATGTGATCCATTGTGCTGAATCTTCTTCTGAATTCTACCTGCTCTTTTGGTTGTGTGTCGTTAAGTTTTCATTATATTGTTTTAGATATTATCTTGGTGAAAACTTTGTACACCACTGATAGGAGACTTATTGGACGGTTCTTCCTGTGCTCTTTTTCTCTTTTTTGATATAAAAATTATATATATATATATATATATATATATATATATATATATATATATATATATATATATATATATATATATATATATATATATAAACAAATATTTGCCCACATTTACAGATGTGCGATCAAATCTCACATTAGCACCCAAAATATGAACAAAAAATGGGGGGGGGGGGTGAATATTCATAGAAAAATTAATTAGAACGCACTCATTACCCAACATAGTTTTTTAACCCTCCGTTTGACGGGTGGGGTCTGTGAGTAAACGATATTTAGAGTACCTTTCAAAAACATGAAAAGCAACTATTTTTTCAATATAGAAAGAATTTTAAAAAATGTCAATAGCGTTCGTGTGATATTTTGTTCTGATAAACCCCCACCCGTTTGAACATGTAAAAAAAGGTCCAAGTTGGCAATACTGGTGCTATTCCTAGACCATTGGGATTCAATGAATAATTTGATGGTTCCCCTAACCGATCAGTTCGAGGTCAAATAAAGGGATCGTATATCATTTGGAGTGTGTTTCTATTGATATTGAGTAGTGGAGCGAAAACAATATTTGATTGTATTTACATGTTATGAAAAGGAAAGTTCTTTAAAACTTTAACAATCTGATTTCTCATACCAGATGTTTGTTATACGTTTTAGTATTGTGAAATGGATCAATATAAAGAGGAAGTAAAGAGGCTATCCCAGCTGTGAAGAAATTCCTACTGACAGTGAAATTAATGATTCCGGCGATGATTCAATTGCAGATTTGAGGAAGAGGAAGGAGACTGAAGAGTGCTGAGAGAAAGAGATAAGAATCGGATGCATACGAAGAAAATATTGGTGTTGATAGAAGTTTCTATTATCAAGATAAGGACGGAACTAGATGTTAGAACTCGCAAAGAAAACATAATCATTAATTTTCGAGAGTTTTCGAGAGGCGCGACATGCATTGTCACTGGTTATACATGTTTGAAAACTGATTATAGACTATTGCTACGGATTATAGGTACTACAGATATTGTAGTTCAGAACAGATTTCGGTTAGATACAAAGACAATAGTGACTGTAGGCCAACAGACCCTGTGGAAATTAGGGCACTGATAAGTTTGCTACATTTGGCAGGGCTTCAACATGGATCACGAACATATCTGAAAGAGTATTGGTCTTCAAATGGTATGGGATATGAGATATTTCCTGCTACGATGGCTCAACGCAGGTTTGTGTTTTTATTAAAATGTCTCCGATTTGATTATACCACGACTAGAGATTAGAGAAAGCAGGTAGATAAACTTGCTGCAATTCGTACTATTTTCGATAAGTTTAATGAAAACTGTAAGAAGAATTACTGAGTATGAAATTACGTGACTTTAGATGAAATACTACTTGCATTCAGGGGTAGATGCAGTTTCTGTATGTATATAGCAAATAAGCCCAATAAATATGGACTTAAAGTATTCTCTACTGTTGACTCCAAAACATTCTACACCTCCCACATGGAGATCTATACTGGTGTTCAACCCGATGGTCCATATAAAACTGATAATTCTACCTCTGCAGTCACTAAAACAATGTAATCACATTTCAGGCTCAGGAAGGAATGTTACAATGGATTATTGGTTTACAGGATATGCTGTTGTGAAAAGTCTACAAAGAGAACACCGACTTACAGTTGTTGGTAGAATTAGAACCCATAGAACTACCTCCCGAAATAACGCATATAAAAAATAGGCATGCAAACTCTTTAGTATTTGCATTTAATGCTGAAATGACTGTATCATGTACACCCAAAAAAGGAAAAAATGTGCTTGTTGTTTCTACGATGCACCGATAGTATTGATGAAGAGAGTAGTAATTTGCAAAAACCTGAGATAATCATTTTTTACGACACAGTAAGGGCTTGTGGGTTTTAAAGTGGGAGGGCGTAGAAGAAAATAGTGCTGCCGATTTTTTTTTGCTTTCCCCTTCCTCCTTTTTACTTTTCGTGCTATTGAAACCCTATTCAGGAGATGAACCAGAAAAATAAGTTAAAGGAAAGAAACTGAACGGAACTAAAATATGGTGTTTTGCTCTGAAAAATTGTTTACTGTAATAAATGCTGGAGGGGTGGCACCCCAATGCCTTACCTCTCCAGCTGCTACTGCTACAACAGTACAAATAGTGGAGTAAATGTTATTCATAGAATGATCACATCATACAATGTTGCAAGAAATACAAAGACAAAGGTGATATTTTATGGTTATAATCAATATTGCATATAAATAAATCAGATTTACAATGGCAATAGTCCAAATGGCGGATTCACCAAATGTCATAGAATGTTTCAAAAAGAACTGGATATGGAACTAGTGCAAGAACACATGAAAAGAAGAGCAGCTGACAAACACCTACTACCAAGTGTGTGCACCTCAGCTACAAGGCTATCTCAGGTATGAGAGGAAATTGTAAACATTGCAAGAGACTCAAAATACTTTTTTTTGCAAAAATTGGCTGTGCACAGAGCACATAATGGCTTGCTTGACAACTTCAAAGTGAGAGCCTCCAATTTATGCATTTTTTTTTCTTTCTATACCATGTTTTTTTAAAATTAATTTGACCATTCTTTAATAAACACTTCCAAAAATCGGTGTTTTTTCTTCATTAAGATTTTTTCCGAATTTTATAGAAAATATATGTTAAACTGTAATTGACTGACATGTAAAGAAATACTTTAATAAACTATTTTATATCATACAGTATGTTATGAACTCGACACTGGCAATAGCCAGTAAACGAGTCATCAAGATGAGGATGTCATAAAAGACTCATAGTATTCATATGAAATTATCCCAAGAAAAAAAAGCAAATGTCACCAGCAACCTTATAGATTTTTCTCACAGGTCCCACCCATGCGAATGTGAAGCTGATAGGGCACCTGTTGAACAGAGGGTTAATAAAGACTTTATTTTGTAATAAGTTACTTTATTTACAATTTATTTCATAATAAATTGGAAAAAAATATTTTTAAACAGTCAAAAATATTCATATCACATATTTAAAATATTGAAAAAGAGGGAAAACTCTAAATAAATTTCGCTCCTCCATGCTTTGAGACTATATCTTTCATAGGTGTATACCATTTACCTATTCTAGTTCTGTTTAATAAATCTTTGAATGCAAGGCACCCTTCAATACTGTTTAGTACACCATAAACAGCTAAATCAGCTAAATTTGGTTCATCTCCACCAAGAAATTTGGTACCTTTCTTCTCTACTTCTTTCACCTATAATACACACTATGAATATTAATTCATACCAAAAAGATATAAGATTCTTAATCAGCATTAAACTTACCCACTTGGTACATTCATCGTAAAGACTTTCTCTGACATCCTCTTTCAAATGATGCCTTTTCTTTAATCTTTTCCCTATTAGGTACATAGCTGAGGCACCGACATATATGATAAGATTTCTTTCCCAAGATGGAAAATTCTTCTCCCATTCACCTACTTCAGAAAACCAATTGAATGCTTGAAAAGCTTCCTCCCGAGTACGATATACATTGGGGGAGAGGGTATGCACAAGAACATTATCAACCCATTGTCTCCATTTCCTTTCTTCACTGCATATAAATACTAATTAAACTAGTTCAAAAGTAACAATAAATATACCTCACTTTGATATTTTTTCATAATCAGCTTGTTCTACATTGCTTAACATCAAAAAATATTTATTCATTATTTCATTCTTCTTTGAACCATCATTATCATAAAAGCTTATAAAAGGAAAACATTTTGCAATGTCGTCTAGCGACTTATTGGAATCTTTTAAATATGAGGCTAAAGCTGATATTATCATAGAGCTGTCATTTAATGGCTAAAAACAAATATATACAAAAACAAACTTTCAAAACCACACTATTTACCTGATAACCCTCTGCTGTTTGTGCAACTAATATTGGCACCTTTTTATATTCAGACCATTTGATCGATTGTCTCAACACTGGATCTACTTCTATAACATCATACGATATTCCATAATAATCCAGAAAAGCTCTTACTTTACAACAAAATGGACAAGTCTGATATTGAAATAATGTTAGTTTTAAACCACTGTGATCATTTGTATATTTAACCTGTATAACAAACACATTTAAACAGTAGTATTTATAAAAATGTTGTAACTCACTCTCCGACTAGGTATGATCTCAGGTATATGCTTAATTGGTTCGATAAATGTTTGTTCATTAATAATATGATCTCTGGGTTTGTTCTTGTGGTGAATAGAATATCCGGTTCCAACCAACGCACCAACAGTAATACCAGCTAAGCCCAATTTAAAAAAAGCACTTTTATTTTTTGGGTTCGAACTCGTACTCTTTAAACGAATTGGCTGCAAATTTATGTAAACTTTATTAACCCTGTTTGGGTTTTCATTTATTAAAACACCACTACGACTTAAATTAACAACTAGCCGTCTTAAATAACTCATTTTTCTATATTATTTTAAAACATCTCTAATATAACCAAACTTTCAATTGACAAGTGTTCCTTTGCACAGTGTTGTCAACTTTATAAAACCACATGATAATATATATAAAATATTAAACCTTAAAAGGAAAAATATCGTATATTACTTTAGATATACTACCAGGGAATTCGACAGTTTCATTAAAAAAATTTAAACTATTCCAGTATAAATAGGAAAAGGTAGATAAACTTGGCAATATGCTATCACAATGACACCTATGAATAGTTTATAGTATTATAACCAACGAACAATTATAACCTCGAAAGTGGAGTTACATTTTTTAAAATGTACAACTTCTTAAAATGTTATCACTTGTTTAATAACAGAGCCACATTTCTTAATTTAGTGAAAGTTATAAATAAACATGTAGATCATCAAGCCGTTAAAGATATAAAAGGTAAGTTGAATAATTTTCTGGATAAATAAGTTGAACAATTCGACTATAGGTGGAGTAATATTAAGTTTTGGTTGTTGCCTAATTTACGACACTTATATTTGTTATAATAAAATATATTTTTAGTGTTAGCATCCGGTTATCAACCACGTGAAGCAGAAAATTATGATTTATCAGAAAATTACTTCAAGGCAATTTCTATATCAGATCATAAACAATTTACGTTATTATTACCTCCACCAAATATTACGGGAAACTTACATCTAGGACATGCGCTAACCGCTACTATACAGGATGTCCTAATAAAATGGTATATTTTGACATTTAATTTGTTAAACATATTTAGTTTGATTCGTACTAGGCATCAAATGAGAGGTGTGCAGACTTTATGGATACCAGGTTTAGATCATGCCGGAATAGCCACTCAAGTTGTAGTCGAAAAAAAGTTATGGAAAGAGAAAGGCATTTCCAGGCATGATTTGGGACGGAAACAGTTTGAAAAGGAAGTTTGGAAATGGATGACCGAAAAATCAACTACTATAGGTAAGTTAGACACTTACATATTTACTACTACAGTTAGAATGTACAAATTACAACGTGCTGAACTTCAGAACTAAAAAAAATATCTTTTCACTATAACTCAATATGACTCACTATTTTCTTTTGCTACTCGAGATATGTCAAATATGATTTTTTAGAAATTTCGTACAATTTCTTCAATCATCCGCTTATTTACATTTTCTCCTTGCGTTGCTCAGCATTCGATATAATCCGATCTATTGATCTGGTACAAACCTTAATTGGTTTATTTAAAAACAAGGAAAATTCATTCGTGTTTCAAGGGCCCACTATGAAACTTTTCATGCTTAATTAATTTATTAGATTGAACTGTAACAACGTATTTGGTGTTAGTGGTGGTGGCATGTAAAGGGTGATTTTTTAGTGTGTCCAAACTTCCGGGATCGCTGTCAAATCATCATGGACCGTTTAACATCAGAGCAACGCTAGCAAAAAAAAAAGCTGTGCGTTTCGAAGAAAATATCGTCGCTGTTGCTGACAATGTTGATGAAGATCCAAATGTATAACTTCGTTAATGGGAATCGTCACAGAGCGATGAGCAAGGATTATTTAATTCTGAATTTGAATAGTATCAATCTGTAGGAAATGTAGTTCCTACATGATGGCTCCTCATTACATACAGCCAATGCAGCAATCGATTTATTGAGGGAACAATTCGGTTTCCATGACCTGTTAATTCACCACCAAGGTCATATGATTTAATGCCTTTGAATTGTTTTCTTTGGGGTTATGCTATATCTTTGTTATATGAGAACTTTGACAATTGCGAATATAAGGCCTCAATTGCTTGAAAAAGTGATCGGAAATTGGATCGACGGAATGCGCTTTACTAGAAATAGCCATAGCGGACATTTGTCCGAAATTGTTTTCAAACATTAATTACATTGAATGTAATTTCACATAAAATAAATAGTTTCAAGGCATCTAATTCGGTTGTTTTATTTAAATTTAAAGTTGGGACGCACTGAAAAAACCACTCTATGTGTAAAGGCGGGTACACCCGTTCCGGCAGGTTTATTTATTTAGCGTATGGTTCAACTGGATTTGAATCAGGTATATACATTAAAAAATAACACATAAACAGATTAAATTGTAAAACACAAAAAGTTGTAAATTAAAAAATAAACTATAAAAATATATAAAATAGACTCTAAAAATATATAAAATATAAAAAATATATAAAAAAACAATAAATATAGTTCAACATCAGGTAAGACACATCACAATAAGTGCATCAAATTTTAAAATCGAGCTGTAGTAGTAGTACTGAATGTAGCTTCAAAAAAATCATTATGGTATTTTGGATAGGGATTATAACGTAGCGGGTTGTTATTGAAGTATACTTGGGGCTCCAAGCGTGCTTGTTTGTTATTGCGGTGGAAACACGACACTTCAATTTTATTCATATTGGGTTTAGTCTCCAGTTAGCGAAATATATTCCTCCAGGCCAGTCGGTTTAGTAACAATTTCTCTAGAAGTTTGTAGCATGATCTTAATAGAGCTATCAGGCAGTAGCTCCCAGGAAAATTCTTGGATTTGTGTGGTTTAGGGATCGCGCTTTCTTGAGCTCCACTGGTATATGTCCTGTTAGTAGGATGTCGGAGTAGAATTTACTTAAGCACATTCTTGTTTGTTTCCCGAAGTTTTTGAAGAATTCGGAGTGAATTCCATCGAAACCAGGAGCCTTACCAGATTTGGTGTCTACCAGTGCTTTATCTACCTCTTCCACGGTGAATGGTCTGGAGTAATCAGGGTGGACTGCAGTTGTTTGTCGGCGGATTGTCAGTTGTTTCTTAATGTCTGCGTTCTGCTGTTTGCTATTCGTGGCTTTGGAGAGAGCTATAGCTCGTGCAGCGATTTGATCGGCCGATACTTCCGATGGGTTACGAGCAGGTGAGTTAGAGCTACGTAGTTTTCTCAGGAGGCTCCAGGCTTTCCTGCTAGGTTTTGTGAAGTCCATGTCACCTGTCGTTTTTTCCTATTTTTTGCGGCACTCGGTATCCAGACAATTAAGAAGCTCGTCCGCTATCTCAGAGCCTCCGCTGTACTGGAATTCCTGATAGAGCAGTTCAATCTGTTTGTTCCATCCTGGGATGTATGCCGTCCGAAAACCACGGGGTATATACTTTTTTGCTGTTGTTGCCATGTGCCATGATTACTCTTAGGAGGGATCCATCAGACGACCTTATCCAGCTGCACAACAAATTTATCCCATTGGACCTTCTCAAAATTCCACCTAGGCCTGGATGTAGAATGAATTATCGGGATTTTAATTCCACTTTCGAGAACTACGTGGCCAAGCAGAGGTCTCGGTTTGTCTCAGTGCTTCACGCAGCCGACCTGAAAGAACTACGATCTTTGGCGTTAAAGATCAAGTGAAGGCCGTGGGAATCTGCCCAGTTCGCAAGGCGATCGCCATTTCCATCAGTTGATCGGTATTTCCAAGCAGTGTGGTGGCTATTGAAGTGGCTTGCGTATATTGCAGGGTGTGGGTAGACAACTAGCACGTTGTCAGGCCTAGATGTGTGGGGTGGCTTATAGATATTGATGACGGTACTGTCAGATATTTTTGTAACTACTTTGTGGACATTTGAGTTTGCTGTAGAATGTAATAATACAGCGTTTTCAATTGCTTTGCGAACGTAGGTTGCAACTCCATAAGAAGGTGGTAGGTGGCTCCAAGCAGGTCGAAACCTTGAATTTTGTCTCGGGGGCGTTGTTGGTATTCGCTTTCTAGGTGGGTTTTCTGGATAATGGCCATGTCAATATTTTGGTCCCTCAAGAGCTTAGAAATGTAATCACTCTTAACTCTGCCTCGGCATTCGGCGTTCCTTCGGCGTTCAAATGGCAAATTCGGATTGTTTTTCTGAGATTTTTTGTCGTTTGGTTCTGAGAAGGACCATGATTAGGAGATCTTGAAATAAGTGATTCCATGTGCAGTAGTCAGGAGATCCGAAGATTTTGTCTGGCTGCCAAAGATCGCACTAGTTCATTTAGTGTTACCCAGGGTGCACGTGTTGTCCAGCTTTACTAGCAGGCTAATATAATATATAAGAAGGTATTCTAATCCTACAAGAGACGACGGGAAATGTGCCAAGCGGTGGCGCCATCTCAAGTGTGTCCGAGGCATCAATTTAAACTTTTTATGGCGTGCCGACTTACAGTTTGGGGTTCAAATCCGCACCATTGTTATATTTTTTAATGTATTAAAATTATTCTCTCTATTAATTACTAAAGTAAAGTAAAGTGTTTGGATTAGAGGCGCATCAGCAACTAGGCTATTTAGCGACTGGACCTACAGCTTAACGTGGGTTCCGAACCACGATCATCAGCTTCCGACAAATCTAGGCCAGCACCCCCCTCGGGCTATAAACCCTTGGTTATGTGCTTACCCATAAGTCTATCAGGAAACCTACCGACTGGCGAGTGACCAACGTAGAACACTTCTCAGAAGGCATCCGGCCTTACCCAGCCTTTAACTGGCGTGACTGAGGGGTAATTCGTAGTCGGATTTTACACTCTTGCCTAGAAACAATCACAAACATTTAGGAAAGATAAACGGACAGAAGAAAGAAAAATAACCATCCGAGCGCTGGAATCGAACCAGCTACCGCTCCAGCGCGGATTCGGCAAAGCAGACGCTCTTTCCGCCGCACCAACGCGACCGGCTATTAATTACTGATAGCTATTAAGTTGTAAGTTATTTTTTCACTCTCTAGTGTTAAATAATTAGTAAAATAAATACATACACATTTGTAAAAAATTTCATACACATTTGTTTTTAATTGAAAACGCGCGCAATAACTTTAATTATATAATTTATTCAGAAAATATAAAAAGGATTAACATTAAAAACAAAATTACACTTGTTAAAAAAACAATAAATTGAATATATTCATTTCTGAGCCGTTTTAGTTGAAGTTCGCATGTATGAAATTCGAGAGCTGTAAACGACGATATCTGATTACCTGGTTGTAAGATAATATTACCTTACCTAGTTGTACTGTTAGATCTTTAGCTAAGAATTTCGTCGTTTCAAGCTCTCAAAGTGCATACGTGCGAACTTCCAACTAAACCGATTGGAAATAAATATATTCAATTTATTGTTTTTTTTTACGTATATTGATTATTTAAAGTTATTGGCTTTTTTATATTTTCTGACTAAATTATAACAAATTATTGCACGCTTTTTCAATTAAAAAACAAATGCACCACCATTTAATTTTCAATTAAAAAACAATCAGTCCAAGGAATTTGATGTTATTCTTCAGGTTCTTTGGTATAATGCCATGCGTATAATGCACAATATGGACTTGGTTCAACTTCCATATCCGCTTTCTTTCTAACTTGAGGTCTGTATATTTTTGTAATTTTTCTTCAGCTGTCTTTTGAATGTTGTGTGTGTTTGGAACAGCTATGTGGATTAGGAATGCTGTTTTCTTCTTTTTGTTCACCAATATAATTTCTGGTCTATTACAGTGTACGGTTATGTCGGTTATTATTGTTCGTTCGTAATATAACCTGAAATCAGCTGAATCCAGTACCGCCTCTGCGGTGTATTTATAATACTTTCGCTCTATTATAAGGCTATTACGACTTACAAGCTCCTGGTGCACTATACTTGCCACCTGATTATGAGTCTACTACATGCTCCTACAGTATTTTGGATAGTCTTAAGTTTTTCGTGGCATTAAGTACATGTATCATTTGATACTCGTGCATTCTTAATGATATATTTTTGGTAGTTTTATTAATTAGTAGTTTATAATTGTTCCCCGCTTTTTTTTATTTATTAAGACTATGTCTGGTCTATTGTAGTCGACAGTCCTATCAGTTATTATCGGTCTATCCCAGTAGAGCAGCACATCGTTAGACTCCAGAACTTCTTGTGCATTGACTGTATTTATAATACGGCGGAGTTGGTAAAAGACCATGATTAAGTGCCAGTTTTTGGTGGATTATCTTAGCAAGCTGATTATGTCTTCCTATATTTGCATTTTCTGCTAAAGTAGGACATCTACCAATTATGTGTTCAACACATAATATAGCAATAACTTGGTGTATTATCTTAGCAAGCTGATTATGTCTTCTTAAATATGCATTTTCTGCTAAAGTAGGACATCTACCAATTATGTGTTCAACACATAATATAGCAATAACAAATCCCTCAGTTTCCGGATATGGTTGATTCTCGTCTAACCAGAGCAAAGAAGCTTTCTTATCAATATGATTGCCATTTAATAATTCTATATATCTACCATGAATTGATTTATGTTCCCAGAGATTTATGTTGTTTTGTATTGTCCCTGTTTCGATAGTGTAGTTCGCATGGCTCAGTTTTAGTGGTGTATAATTGTGATCAAAATGAGTTGCGAGCCCCATAAATTGAGTTAAGCGCTCTATCTCCATATTTTCGAGGAATGTATAATCTCAACACAGAAGAATTGGGATGCCAACAATGGAATTTTCTTAAAAATCGTCTAGACATGCTGTCTAGTTCTTCCAGTTCTGTGTTTAACCACTTGATCACTTCAAATGAATATGTTAACACCGGTAGAGTTCCGTTCCGTTCCGTTCCACCATGAGAGTTTTGTATTAAGCTTTGTTATTTTTTTCTTGTATTTATCTTAAAACTCATGTTTGAGTGTCGCATGGTTTAGCATTTGATTTTGTGCTATTCCCAAATACCGATAGGCATCATCCGGTTTCAATGAGTGAATCTGACAGAATGAATCCTGATTTTGTTTAACTTGTCCTTTTTGTTTATTGACGATAGAACATTTATCCAAAGTCCAAAGGATATCTTAATATCATCGCTGAATATTTTGACGGCTTTGGTTTTTATTTCACACATTTCTGTGGTCTATCCTTTTGTCGTCAGATTGCTCAAGATGACTAGGTGTCAAGTCGAAAGGGTTCGACGGATAATTGCTGTTGTTCCGAGTATGACTGCCTTCTGCATCCAATTTATGGTATTGTATTATATTTGAAGATCATTTAAGTGCAGCAATGATAGTTTAAGAACTAGGCCATTCGCGGATGTTATGAAATGTTTAACAGCGACTTTTTTCATATGCCAAATATTAAATATCAAATATCAAATATGACGGTTATTATTATTATTATTATTCACTGGGGCCCTGGTGGACCACGCGAACTACAGTTAGAGGCGTTTGTTGCTGTTAACATTCCTTTGCGCCCAAACTGATTTCATTCGCCGACTTTATATAAAACTTTCAATATTTTCACGGATAGTAGATAATGTTTCCAAATCATTCCGGGTGTCAATGCGTTGATTCTGTGAAGAGTCACGACGTTTCGCCAAAATCTAATTTGGCATTTTCAAGTGTTGTATGCTTCGACTGAAGAGTCCAACTGATGTGCACGGATCGTTGTGCTTGTTTTTATAGCCGACCGACGACTGCGCAGATTATATCGGGGTAGTTCGGGACTATTTGCGACGTTCGACAACGTTGTCGGGCGTACGTTTATTGATTTTTCTACCTCGTCACCACGTTGCCGCGTTTCTTTTTTTTCAGAAGGGATTTCCATACCTTTGGAATGTTGCGAGCACCGGTTCTCGTGTTTAGCCCGCCCCTTTCTTCTTTTTCAAGGGTTTCTCTGATTATTCGGACCTTGTGGTTTTCAATATTCGCCATTTCTTTGACTCTTTCAAAACTGATTTTATGTCCTGTTTGTAGGTGATGCTGGAACAGAGCGGAAGTGGTTTGTTTGTTTTTTAAGTTGTTTTTATGTTCTTGTATTCTGGCCGATATTCGTCTGTTTGTTTGTCCTATGTATGTTCTGTTACAGTCGGAACAAGATATACTATACATCCCATGATTTTCCAGTTTAACTTTTTCCTTGAGGTTTTTTAGGATATTTGCGACAGTTTTGTGCGGCTTGTAGGCTGTTCTGATCTTATATTTCCTTAGTAGTCTGCATATCCTATCTGTGATTCCTTTTACGTATGGTAGCAGGACCTTTAATGTTTGGGTTTCTTGACGGTTTTTCTAATACAATTTTCTGAATATCCCTTTTGTCTAAGGGCTGTGGAAATTTTTGGTAGTTCTTCGCTTCGTGTATCTGGTAGTGGCAGTCGGAAGGTTCTGAAAATCAAAGTGTTCGCTACTGCTTAGATTTGAGAAGGATGATGATGGGATTTAGCGTTGACGTATCGATCGGTGCGAGTTGGTTTTCTATACACTGTGTATTCGAAGGTTCCAGAAAGTTTCCTTTTGGTGAGGAGATCCAAAAACGGGAGTTTCCTATCCTGTTCGAATTCCAGAATTCTGGGGTGGATTTCGTTTAACTGGGTTAGAAAGTTGTTTAGAAGTTTGTTTCCGTTAGGCCATATTATAAAGATATCATCTACGTAGCGTTCTCAAAGTTTAGGTTTTAAAGGAGCGTTGGCCAGTGCCTTTGTTTTGAAGTCGGTCCTGAACAGGTTGGCTATAAACAGGTGATAAAGATGATCCCATTAGGGCACAGTCGGTCTATCTGTAGATCTGCTGGTTGAAGGGAAAATATGTATTCTTCAAGCAGTGTTCGGAGAGTTCTCCACTTATGTTCGAAAGTGTTGGTTCATCGAAATTAGGTCCAAGGCCTCGTCTATGGGAGTACTTGGATATAGTGAGACAATGTCCAGACTTGCCAGTATGTCTGTATCCTCTAGTTGGAAATCTTTAATTATCCTTATCAGATGTTCTGAGATTTGAACATAGACCGTAAAGTTTCGGACATCTGCTTGATTTTTCCCTTGGAATTATTTTTCTTTTAATGTCCGGTTCTAGTTTCCATGCTTTGATTTTGCATTTGGTTGTTTTTTCTAGATATGTTGTTGGATCTCTATTCACTGGTTTATATGCCTTTTCGAGTAAAATGTTCGTCATCTTTCCCATATAGTCCTCGGTGTTCATTATGACTGTTGCGTTTCCTTTGTCCGCCAGTAATATAGTGATATCTTCGTTTCTTTTTAAACTTTCAAACGCTCTGATTTCAGTCTTATTAACATTTGGCTATGGTATTTTATTGGATCGTAGTATTCGAGCTTCATCTTGTCTGTTTGTTTCCGCTTCTTTATCTGGCTTGTCGTCTAGGGTTGGTTCAACGTTCGAAATTATTTCTTTTATTGGCATATGTTTTGGGGCAATGGCAAAGTTGATGCCTTTACTTAGGATAGATTCTTCATCTGGGGCTAGGTGGTGGTTAGATACATTTATAACTCATTTTTTTGTCTCTGATTTCTTTTGGACGTTCAGAATCTATTTGTTTTAAATTAGCAAACTTCTTTTTTTGTTTTTCCGTTTTTGAGATTGTAGTTCGATTCGCTCCGCCAGAAAGATACTTTGTCTGTTTCATTCCACAAAATACGATGGGCCTTGTTGCTTAGTATCGACTGGAAAAGGAATTCCATTTCCGTTCTGTCCAAATGCCTTCTTTTCTCTCGGATTTCTTCTCGGAGAAGAGCTCGACTTGCATTTCTTAAGAGAGCACGTCACGTCGTGACTTTTCACAGAATCAACGGATCGACACCCGGAATAACTTAGAAACCCACACACACACACACACACAATATATATATATATATATATATATATATATATATATATATATATATATATATATATATACTGTAAGTCGGCATATATATATATATATATATATATATATATATATATATATATATATATATATATATATATATATATATATATATATATATATATATATATATATATATATACTGTAAGTCGGCACGCCATAAAAAGTTTAAATTGATGCATCAGACACAGTCGAGATGGCGCCACCGCTTGACACGTCTCCCATTGCCTTTTGCAGTGCGATGAGAAACTTCCTTTCTTCTTATATACTTTCTTACGGCAGGTGTGTCAATTGAGACTAAAAAGTCTGATTAAAAACTTCCGTTCTGAGCGTGTCTATTGAGCGGTTGGCCTGTCAGTTGAGACTGGTTAAATGGCCGTAAATAAATAGAAAAATACGTACTAGAGTGTCGTCAACAGTAAAGAACATGGTTAAGACTGAGAAGTTCACTAGATGTACCTGAGCGTTTAGTGGTTCGAGAGTTCATCCGGTGTCCGATCTTCAGTCTGTTGAGTTTCAACTGAACAAAGCAAGAAAATAATATGATAGATATGAGCACAAACAGCTGTGTACAAATACAAATTCCAATTATAATAAAATAATAAATAGAGACATGGAATTAAATCAAGAAGATTATTATAACAAATAAATAAAATTTAAATTAATACAGAAATAATAAATAGAGTTATAAACACTGAATTAAGCTATGAACATGACTATAAAATAGGTATTAAAAAAAGCATCAATCAGTATACATTTATCTTTTGTTGTGTAGGCTAATTTCATTGAGAAAATCAAGGAGACAGTTAGGTGGGATATTTGGAAAAAGGTTCATAATAGAGCCTGAACTTCAGGCGAAGGCTAGAAAAAGGGAGGCTGACAATAGGTGAAATACCGACAATAGAACGTCCCAGAAAGCACAAGATTGAGGAGAACTTCGTAAACTGCAAACCTTAAAAAGAATATTGAACAAGTCAATAGATTAAATGATAAGCACTCTGGATACGTCACGACACCACAAGAGTTTCAAGCAAGCAAACGATATGAAATACAATCACAAGATATTATTGGCTGTCATTGTTAGGATCATTCTCCCGGGTGTCAATTAGTTCGTTTGAGAAATGTTTTATTCTTGACGACGTCTAACAGTTTTAATTGTTTGCTCTTTTGGTGGAAAGCTTCGAACTAACCACCACAACTTCGAACGGAGACAGGACTTCACGAAGAGCTGAAGAGCTTTAAAAATTTCATTGAGAAAATCAAGGAGACAGTTAGGTGGGATATTTGGAAAAAGGTTCATAATAGAGCCTGAACTTCACGCGAAGGCTAGAAAAAGGGAGGCTGACAATAGGTGAAATACCGACAATAGAACGTCCCAAAAAGCACAAGATTGAGGAGAACTTCGTAAACTGCAAACCTTAAAAAGAATATTGAACAAGTCAATAGATTAAATGATAAGCACTCTGGATACGTCACGACACCACAAGAGTTTCAAGCAAGCAAACGATATGAAATACAATCACAAGATATTATTGGCTGTCATTGTTAGGGTCATTCTCCCGGGTGTCAATTCGTTCGTTTGAGAAATGTTTTATTCTTGACGACGTCTAACAGTTTTAATTGTTTGCTCTTTTGGTGGAAAGCTTCGAACTAACCACCACAACTTCGAATGGAGACAGGACTTCACGAAGAGCTGAAGAGCTTTAAAAACGCCCTTATTTGACGAATAAAAAATGCTGTTTTACCATGACAATTGATCAGTTTGTGCTACGAATTGACGCCGCATCCACTCTATTCTCCGGATTTACCCCCCTCCGACTTCTTTCTTTTTCTAAACATGTAGAAATGGCTGACTTGAAAGAAATTCACATCAAATGAAGACATCAGAACAGTACAGGCATTATCGTACTATTTGGAATGCACAAAAAGTTTGAAAATCGTTAGGCTACATGTATCTAGCTAAAGGGAGAGTACGATGAAAAATAAATCAATTTTCGATTTACATTTTTCCTAATATGGAGCATATGGCATCAAACACTTCGAAGCATAGGTCATCAAGGTTTATGGTAACAACTCGAGACGTGTACTCAGGTTCATTATGGTAGTGAAATACTACTTTCTTTTCGATGAACGTTTAATAGTAACATCGTAATATTCCCCGATGGTGATCCTGTCTTTTACTAGGTGATCTATGAGTACTATCCCGCGAGAATCCCAGAAAACTATAACTTTTCTTGCAGATGGAACCGTTTTCAGTTCACTGTTTGAACCGATACTTGAAGTCCACTGTTTGAACCACTGCTTACTCTCAGGTGTATAATAATAAATCCATGTGTCATCTACTGTTCTAAAAACCATGAAAAAATTCACGCGAGTGTAGAGTCTTTTCATAACCAAAACATATAAAATGTAGTGGGCAAGTTCATCGAGATGTTTACAATGTCAGCAAGCTTATACGTTCAATTGGCGTATACGTTCAATTGGCGATAATTCAATACATTGTGGATTTTTGAGACGATTTTATCGGTCATAGTGATTTTTGGGCCTCGATTTATCATCTTTAATGGATGTACGACCATTTTAAAATTTAACAGCTCACTTATTACTCGTGAAAACGAAGCGAAGGAATCCTTTAAAGTGCAATATAACTCTTTTTACCAGGTGTGCCGGTTAATAATTCTTAACTTTTTTAAGAGATGGCGCTGGAACAAGGGTCGGTTTATACTCTAATCTTTTATGTCATTTTGTTGCTACGACAATACCTTTCAAAACGGTATTAATATTTAAACGTTTTCGAGTTAGCGTCATATTTTTTTTTCGGTTGATAAACATGTCGAGTTTCAAGTCAAATAAAGAGTATTTGCGGCACGTACTGCTTTTCTTGTTCAATCAAAAGAAAAATGTGAGTGAAAGCCTTGGTACTCTTGTGGAAACTTACGGTGACAATGTCCCAACGCAAGACGTTTGTGGGCGTTGGTTTACACAATTGAAAAGTGGTAATTTTGACTTGAATAACAAAGAACGCCCAGGTCAACTGAAAAAAATTGAAGATACGGAATTGCAAGCGTTGTTGGAAGAAGACGATATACAAACTCAACAACAAATGGCAGAGAGGTTAATGCATGTCATGGGAAATATCTAAAAGGCAGGAATATGGATATCACATCAGCTGAACGGACAGATGGAAAAGCGAATAACAATGTGCGAAGATTTACTTTCTCAGCATGAGAGAAAAACTTTTTTGAATCGGATCGTGACTGGAGACGAAAAATTAATATATTTCGAGGACCCATAACGCGGAAAATCAGGGGTTGACCCAGGACAACCATCAACATCAACCCAAAGACCGAATCCCTTTGGAAAGAAGACAATACTGTGCATTTGGTGGGATCAGAAGGGTGTCATGTACTGTAACTTTTGAAATCAGGTGAATCATTTGAACCATTCATTGATCGAAAAGCGACCAGAAATGGCGGAACACGGAAAATTGATTTTGCAACATGACGACGCCCAATCACATACAGCAAAAGCGGTCAGAGCGGGAAATAGATCAAAAGCGGGAACTTTTGCCCTATCCGTCGAACTCACCAGACTTGGCCCCTTCCGACTACCACCTGTTTTCATCGATGTCTCGCACACTTTCCATGAATCAATTCAATAATTATGGAGATGTCGACAAATGGCTAGATGACTGGACCACCTCAAAAGATGTACGGTTTTTCTGAGAGGGCATCCACAAATTGCTAGAGACATGGGAAAACTATGGAGTTAGTGATGGCGTATATTTTGAATAAACCACTTTTTACCTTTCTCCCAAATTAGACGTGTTTTTTAAGAAAAAAATAAGAATTATTAACCGCCACTCCTGGCGTAGGCCGTATCATATGAGACAGTCCACATGCGTGCGGGGAGGCCACTGCGAAATCTCGTCTCTCACAAAGATGCACGTTTTTAAAGTAGCTGAGCAACAATAACAATGGAATAAAAAATTAACAGATTGGACATTTATTATGAAAAGTATTGTTGTTACATTTTTATCTATCGAGCATTGTTTTATAAGGCCGAAGAGTTTTATAATTCTTGTTATTATTTTTAAAACAAGTTAGACTTAATTTTCTTTCGAGTTGGGAATTTTTAATATATTTTAAAGGATATTATTAAAAAATGTGTTTTACTTACATGGATTTGTTTGTGATAAATATCAATAAACTCAAAGACCACTAAACACCAAATCACTTGTTTTTACCATGTTAGTATCATCCGAAGATGATTCAATCTAATTCTAAAACTAAACTATGTTCTAAAACTAACTAAACTGTTCTAAACTATGTATAAAGGGTGTTACAATAAAAGCGCAGGATTTGAATTGCTCGCCATTTTGGCTGTCATGATTCGATAGGTCAAAAATTATGTCAGGTCGATAAGCAGTAATATGATAAGAGACAGTTAGGAGTTAATAAACATGGAACGCCACACGATATAGCAACATGTCCTTATTGTTAAACATTAATATCAAGATGGTGAACGTTTGGTTCCTATGATTCATAAAGTGCGTCCGATTTTCGGTAGAAATAATGTTTCAATTTATCAATTGTGAAAAGAATAATCGAAAACATGTGAAACACACGACTCGAACTCGCAGTGATCCTTCAGAACAAAACATCACGGCAATTCGTCAGAGTATGGCCGAAAGTTCAGGGTCTTCGATTTGTCATCGTCATTGGACATTTCAACACCCACTCTTCACCGTATTCTCCCTAAAGGGTCTAATTGACTCAACAACTTCTGCAAACAAACCATGCACAGCGAAAAGAGTTCATTAATTGGATCTTTGAACAAGAAGTGAAAGCCGATTATGTGGACAAAATCATCTTCAGCGATGAGGCCCATTTTCCCCTCGATGACTTCGTTAATAGGCACAATTGCCGCATTTGAGGCTCAGAAAATCCACGAATAATTCATGAAAAACAAATACATCCCCAACGTGTTACTGTTTGGTGTGCATTGTTGTCTGAAAGAATCATTAGACCATTTTTCTTTGAAAACGAGGCAGGAAATGCATTAACGGTAAATGGCGAACGTTATCGTGACATGATAACCCAGTTCTTTCCCCCCCAATTAGAAGATATTGCTCTTGAAGACATGTGGTGTCAGCAGGACGATGCCAATTGCCATACCGCCCTTGAAACATCGTGGGTCTTGCACAATTTTTGCACAAGCCTTTTCCTGGCCATATCATCTCCCGTTTTAGTGACCAAAATTGACCGCCACGATCTTGCGATTTAATACCTATGGACTTTTTTGTGGTGTTTTCTGAAATCTCAGGTTAGGAAATGTGTCTTTAACATTGAAAACAATTTGTATTTAAAAGTTGGAAAAATATTTTTCGATTTTTTTCGGACATTGCGTTTAACTCCGAAACGGCGTTAGATAGCTTTGCGGGGATGGTGCCAGTGGACCGAACGGGGTCTGTTACGGTAGGACATATGCCTTTTACAATGTTATCAATTTGAATTGCAAAGTTGGAGTTACTTTTATCATTTTTTTTCGGATATTAGCGTTTATTTCCGAAACGGCGTTAGATAGCTTTGCGGGAATGGTTTCATTGGATCGAACGGGGTCTGCTACGTTAGGAAATGTGTCTTTAACATTGATAACAATTAGTATTCAAAAGTTAGAAAAATATTTTTCGATTTTTTACGGACATCTGGGTTTATCTCCGAAACGGCGTTAGATAGCTTTGCGGTAATGGTGCCATTGGATCGAACGGGGTCTATTACGCTAGGAAAGGTGACTTTAACATTGATAACAATTTGAATTTGAAAGATAGAAAAATATTTTTCAGTTTTTTCGGTCGTCTGCATTTATCTCCGAAATGACGTTAGATAGCTTTGCGGGAATGGTGCCATTGGTTCGAACGGGGTCTATTACGCTAGGAAATGTTTCTTTAGCATTGATAGCAATTTGAATTTGAAGTTATAAAAATATATTTCAGTTTTTTCGGTCGGCTGCGTTTATCTCCGAAACGGCGTTAGATAGCTTTGCGGTAATGGTGCCATTGGATCGAACGGGGTCTATTACGCTAGGAAAGGTGACTTTAAAATTGATAACAATTTGAATTTGAAAGATAGAAAAATATTTTTCAGTTTTTTCGGTCGTCTGCATTTATCTCCGAAATGACGTTAGATAGCTTTGCGGTAATGGTGCCATTGGATCGAACGGGGTCTATTACGCTAGGAAATATTTCTTTAGCATTGATAGCAATTTGAATTTGAAAGTTAGAAAAATATATTTCAGTTTTTTCGGTCGGTTGCGTTTATCTCCGAAACGGCGTTAGATAGCTTTGCGGGAATGGTGCCATTGGATCGAACGGGGTCTATTACGCTAGGAAATGTTTCTTTAACATTGATAGCAATTTGAATTTGAAAGATAGAAAAATATTTTTCAGTTTTTTCGGTCGGCTGCGTTTATCTCCGACACGGCGTTAGATAGCTTTGCGGTAATGGTGCCATTGAATCGAACGGGGTCTATTACGCTAGGAAAGGTGACTTTAACATTGATAACAATTTGAATTTGAAAGATAGAAAAATATTTTTCAGTTTTTTCGGTCGTCTGCATTTATCTCCGAAATGACGTTAGATAGCTTTGCGGTAATGGTGCCATTGGATCGAACGGGGTCTATTACGCTAGGAAATGTTTCTTTAGCATTGATAGCAATTTGAATTTGAAAGTTAGAAAAATATATTTCAGTTTTTTCGGTCGGCTGCGTTTATCTCCGAAACGGCGTTAGATAGCTTTGCGGGAATGGTGCCATTGGATCGAACGGGGTCTATTACGCTAGGAAATGTTTCTTTAGCATTGATAGCAATTTGAATTTGAAAGTTAGAAAAATATATTTCAGTTTTTTCGGTCGGCTGCGTTTATCTCCGAAACGGCGTTAGATAGCTTTGCGGTAATGGTGCCATTGGATCGAACGGGGTCTATTACGCTAGGAAATGTTTCTTTAACATTGATAGCAATTTGAATTTGAAAGATAGAAAAATATTTTTCAGTTTTTTCGGTCGGCTGCGTTTATCTCCGACACGGCGTTAGATAGCTTTGCGGTAATGGTGCCATTGGATCGAACGGGGTCTATTACGCTAGGAAAGGTGACTTTAACATTGATAACAATTTGAATTTGAAAGATAGAAAAATATTTTTAAGTTTTTTCGGTCGTCTGCATTTATCTCCGAAATGACGTTAGATAGCTTTGCGGTAATGGTGCCATTGGATCGAACGGGGTCTATTACGCTAGGAAATGTTTCTTTAGCATTGATAGCAATTTGAATTTGAAAGTTAGAAAAATATATTTCAGTTTTTTCGGTCGGCTGCGTTTATCTCCGAAACGGCGTTAGATAGTTTTGCGGGAATGGTGCCATTGGATCGAACGGGGTCTATTACGCTAGGAAAGGTGACTTTAACATTGATAACAATTTGAATTTGAAAGATAGAAAAATATTTTTCAGTTTTTTCGGTCGTCTGCATTTATCTCCGAAAGACGTTAGATAGCTTTGCGTTAATGGTGCCATTGGATCAAACGGGGTCTATTACGCTAGGAAATGTTTCTTTAGCATTGATAGCAATTTGAATTTGAAAGTTAGAAAAATATATTTCAGTTTTTTCGGTCGGCTGCGTTTATCTCCGACACGGCGTTACATAGCTTTGCGGTAATGGTGCCATTGGATCGAACGGGGTCTATTACGCTAGGAAAGGTGATTTTAACATTAATAACAATGTGAATTTAAAAGATAGAAAAATATTTTTCAGTTTTTTCGGCCGGATCTACAAGCACACAATCACTGTAGGCCGATATTTGACGCTGTATCAACGAAACACCGCCACATTTATACACGTGTGCCACCAAAGCCTTGGCGGCCATTTACTGGATGTGTTGTTCCATAAATAATTTCCAAATGTCTCTATTATAAATCAATAAATATTTCAATACTTTGCTACAGAAAACCATGTTTTATTTAAAATTTACATCATGCGCTCTGCTGCCCAAGAACAGTACCAAATAAATTAGTAAAAATCGTGAACCGTGAAATTATCCAAGCGTTAGATTAATATTATAATTCAAAAAGTTGACTGACCGGAATAGTTTCTTTATGGTTCATGGTTTTCTTACATTTTACTATTTGTAATACTTTCATATATATCTAAAGCCCTATTACTATTTACAATTTTAACAAGTGTAAAATTAATAATCTTTATATTATAGCCATGCTCGAGTGGCTCCATACCTCCGATTACAATTTTAACAACATATCTAGTTCATAAATGTCGGTTTTTTTATGTTAGTCTACTTTAACCTTTGGATTGCCTAGGACTTCTTTTTTTTATATGATTTGTGAACCGTAATGTTTGCTTTTTTCAAAATTTTGTATTGGTCTCACGTTAATTGGACTTCAAACGGTATTACCGTTGAATATCCATGAATTTATTCTTTGGTTCGTTTGAAAAGTCAAAAATTCTTATAATAATAAGAACTTTTCTGGGTAACGCCTACAAACCATATAATAAGTTAAGAAATTTTCTGAGTAATGTCTACAAATCATAAAATAAGTTAAGAAATTTTCTGGGTAATGCAAGGGATAAAGTAGACCAACATTAAAAATCAGAGATTTATGAAATTAGTTGTCAAGTTCAGTTGTGGGTCATCGAAGGCTTGTTGGGCAAACTAAAAGATCCATATTAACCAGATATAAAAAACATATTGCCTGCATGTGCATGTGCATATATGCACATGCACGGTGATAAGGGGTCCTAAGTTGAGGCTTTTTTTACCAGTGTATAAAACTCGATAAAATAAACATTTTTTCTAATACCATTTTTCAAAAAACTGAAAGACAAAAAACTTACCATATTAATTTCGAAACCAACATTCATTCCGGTCCTGTGCCTTGTACCTCAAGGCAAAAGTTCAAATGGTCGCCGCTCTGTTTCACACAAAGTTGGGCGCGACGTACCCAAGAGTCGGTGCATGCGCGTAATAGTGACAAAGGTTTTCCTCCAATAGTCTCTTATTCTCAGAGGCGGTTCGTGAGTGAAAAACAGGCGGGTCACGTATAACCAAATTTTCGAATGGGGATAGGGAAATGCGTCGCAACCAAAAATTTTACATTTCTTAGTATTATATCCACACTTTGCTGTGTACAAATACGAGTGTAACTGTCATCAAATTTTCAAATAGGTACCTAGATAATAAAATTTCGCTAAACTCATATAGGACCATGACCATTAAATTTGTTTGTAGTTGAAGTCCATCCTCTTAAATTTCTGAGCAGCAAAGTGGTCGATCAGTAAAATTTGAAATTGACTTTACAAGTTTTTTTTTCAATATATAGCTTTGCTAAAGCGCCCAGCCGTTCCTGGCCCATAGTGTTTCTTATAAATGTTTTGATTCGTTTGAGGGTAGAGAAATATCTTTCGCTTTTCACACTCGTCATAGGGACGGTACACAAAACAGTCAATAGTTCCACAGATTCACGAAATGTAGATGTTAAATTGTTTTGGATAAACATTTGTAAAAGCGTCACAGCCCCACTGTGTTTCATAAAATCGTCCCGTGCGGACATTACCCAGTGTTCATTTTTTAATAAACAGTAATTTAGGTTAATAGGGTTAGTAATAAAAAGTAAAACAGGTTACACACAGTTTTAATGTCTTCATTTGGAAAGACGGCTCGATATTCACCAAATTTTTCAGTTTCAAATAAATTTGCATCGCATACATTTGCATACATCGAAACTAAAACGTTCATGAACCTGTATGGTTAAGGTATGACATATTTCCTTGCATATCCTGACATTCGGATTGGGGTCCTCCTTGTCGGCAAATTTCTGTTTCTTTCTGCGATTCTTTATGATTGTTGTAGATTCTTCACCATTTAAGTTGTAACATTCTTGATTAATTTGTATTTCTATATTGTCTCTAATATTTTGAATGGCTGTTGAAAAAGTTACCAAATTCTTCTTAACTTTAAGTGCATCTTGTTGCCTGCTTTGCAGTTGATCAAAGAGAATGTCGCAGTGAGGCATTATTTTATCGAAGAAAAACAACCAAAATTTAAAATTGTCTTCCACCAAATAATTTATTAACCCCTGAGCTTGATTAACAGAATTTTTATCAAATTTATAATTTATTCAAGGCATGTTTGCATTTCTTCTTTGTAAATGTAAACAGTGGTGTGTACACATTTAGACGTAGAGTTCCATCTGGTAGGGGCTAACGGGGTAGACGCTTTTTTACGACGCTATCCAGAACAGTTGTCCTTTTGGATGATCCAGAAAAGAAAGCGGGAAATGCAGACAGAGTTGCAAAAAATACCTTTACTCCTTTTTATATTGCACAACACCTTTGAATTATTAGATTTAATTGGTGAGCATAACAGTGAATATTCTGTGCATTCTTATAAATATTTTCAACTTTGGCTTGTACTCCTCCGACTGTATCTCTCATCACGGAAGCACCATCATAACTTTAGGCTATGAGTTTCTTAGGTTCTTTGTCTATCCTAACTCTCTTAGCATCGTCAGAATTTCGTCTGCAATTCCATTTGCTGTGTGATTTTTTGGTATTAAAAAGCCCCAGAATCTGTCGTAAATTTCCCCATTTTTAACATATCTGATTATAAAAACCATCTGGATTTGAGTAGATGTATCGGTTGTTTCATCGGCCTGTATGGCAACATATTTTGTGGTATGAATTTCCTTTTTTTTCATAAATCGCGACATACTTGCAACATTGAATCTAGTAATTCGTTCTGAATTTGTTTGGAAATGCCTAGAAATAATTTATTTTCAGAGTCTTTTAAATGAGCTTCTAAAATACTGTGTATTTCGGCCATCAAATTTACTAGCCCCCTGAAAATGCCAGGATTTTCTAAAGTGTAGGTTTAGTCATGCCCGCGTAAGGCAAGTTCAAATACCCCATATAATTTTATATCGTCAAGTAACTTAGACAATATGTAACGATTGCTATCAACAGTTCTATTGTGCTTTTTAATAGAGTCCCGATGTGCACTACTGAGTTGAGAACGAATGTCTCTCTTCCCCAACATACTAATTTCTAGCTCATTTTTCAAATGTCTTTGTGAAATAGAATGCGATTTTACCTTTGCGTCTAAATGTTTCAAATCATTAATACCCTTTAATCAAGCCAAGATCAAGATTGCCCGCCCTCACTGGTTTTCCAACTTGTGCTAAAATGCCCCGAAAACAATAAAATATATATGTTGTCTCGTATCCACATAACCACGAATACTTCTCATACACGGTTTTATTAAATATGTGTTTGTATGTTCCTTTTTGAGTAATATTAGTAAATTTAAGACTAATTAAAAGTGTTAATAATAATAGGGCTTTGGATGCATATGAAAGCATTCAAATAGAAAAATGTAAGAAAATCATGAACCGAGATAAAGGACCGATTCCTTTCAGTCAACTTTTTCAATTATTAATGTAAGGCTTAGTACACTTCGCTCTTCATGATTTTTACACGCTTCGTTAGGTATGTTTTTCATATAAATAGAACATAGTTTAGTTTTAGAATTAGATTAAATTATCTCCTGATGATGCTAACATGGTTAGCGAAACGTGCGCCGAGCAGTTAAAAAAAGTGTTTTAGTGTTTAGTGGTAAATCTCTTCAAGTTTAATATTAAGTTGTATTTTTTTCCTTATTTGGGTTTTTCGCCACGATCTAAAACTCAAAAAATATCAAAAATATCTGTTCTTATATAAATAAAAAAAAATTATAAATAAATAAAATAAATATGTGTGCTTATGTAGATATTTTCGATATTTTTTGAGTTTTAGATCATGGCGAAAAACCCAAATGAAGAAAGAAATATATGAACACGCCACAATCATTCAGACATTACTTAATATTAACTTGCTTGATTTGCAGAATCGGTGTCGGCCGCCCAAGATTTTTGATGACAATTCGGTCCTCAAATGTTAATGTGGCATTATTTCTATTCATACATTGCACTGAATTCATCTTCGCTATTGTAATCATTCAAAACATTCACTTTCCAACCACTCGACAAGTCGAAAAGCGTGATGGTGAAAAACACCTGACTATTGAGAATGGGGCAAAGCCCAAGATATGATCTTATAAATGCGTTTAATCTCCGGGTTACTAGCAAAGCGATGCATTGCTGTCTTTGTTTTTCGCACGCGATAATAAAGAAAACAGTAATAGCACAAACTTGTCTGACATATTGGATGTTAGACTATAGAAGTCACAAGAAGCGTGATTATAGACAGAACAGAGAATAAATTATTATAAAATCTGAAATTATTTTATCCACTTCATTTTTTAATTTTTTTGGTAGGACACGTGTCCACGTGTCCTTATGGACCAACCGCTACTGCCTATTCTTCAAAATTTGTTCCTCCCGTTACAAGTTTTCAGGTACTCTCGTCCTTCCCACGCACCTTCCACAATGTTGTCTCAATTCACCCGTGTTTCTAACTCTTTACACAACCCGAATAAATAATTTTGGCTATGGGTAAACCCGAAAAGGGGGTAAAACGTTCGGTGTATAGCTGAAATGCAGCATTAGCATTTTGTAGGCATTCTCCATAAATTAACAGCATGTCAACTAATTCACTATTCTCATACACGTGGGTCATTTTAACTTTCCAAAAATCTCAATAGAAATCCACGTTAAAACTGGCAATAAAATATAAGATAATATAAGGAATATAAGGAATAATAATATAAGGAATAAAAGGAATGCATGATTCATAAAAAAAACGATAAACATTAGTTGTCTTCTGTTCGTTTTAAATTTGCGGACGATCGATTAAAGTTGTTTAAATTATTTTAAGGGTCGGGCCTGAATTTTTTAAAATCTATTAAAGGCTACCTCTAAAATCTAATCTAAATCTAAATCTAAAATCTAAAATCTAAAGGCTATCTATAAAATCTATTAAAGGCTATAAGCGGTCTAATTTTAGAGATATTTAAAAAACTGGAATTTGAAAAAAATGTTTGTTTTGAGTAGTTCTACACGCTGTTGAAAAAAATAATATAACTTAGGAATCACCCTGTATTCATTACCAATCCAGTTTCATTAAATGTTTTAATCAACTTTCCGAGAGCTGACTTATTTGATGCACTTTTTCGACTAACAATTTCACAACATTTTCATACCGCATGCGAAAAATTTACAACGCATTTGGAATGCATTTTGACAATAATAACGCGTTATTCTTTGGCATAGCGTTCCATATTTTCGAATCGGAAGAGTACTATATTATAACTGTTAAAGTATCAGAGTTGCCAATCGCAAGAAACAAAAAAAATAGCGCGAAATTTAAATCCGATGTTCAATGGGCTTGGTTTGGTTATTAGCGGTTTTCTGAAAAATCTCAAATTATCTTAAATATCTCGAAAAACAACGAGAATTGGATTACAGCGAGCAGATTTCTTTTAAATTGGGAATTGAATTTAAAATCACTATTTGAAGTTTGGCATTGAAGCTTGTATATCTTGCATATTAATCTTTGTATTTGTAATTACAGTGCAACAATTGAGAATGCTGAATGTTTCCTTAAATTGGGAACAAGAATTGTTTACAATGGATGAAAAATGTTCAGCGGTAGTAATCGAAGCATTTATAAACCTTTTTGAGCAAGGATTAATATACAGGGCAGATCATTTAGTTAATTGGTCGTGTGTTCTGCAATCTGCTATATCTGATGTAGAGGTTGATCATATCACGATTACTGGTCCAACTTTGATGAACGTACCTGGATACAATAAAAGTATAAAATTTGGAGAGTTACACCGGTTTGGCTATAAGGTTAAGGATTCTGATGGTAAGTAGATTTCTACACGGTAGTTCACGGAAAACGAACGTTTTTGAAATGGGTAGTACTTAACTGGAAAAGCGAAAGGCTACCTGCGGCAGATCTCTATCGACTCTCTCTCTGCGATGCTGTTTAGGGTCCAATATGTCGGTGTGGACTCGAGAGCACCGCGTGCTTGCTTATTACAGCTTTATTAAAAGCGATGAGGGTTTCACTCAACCGCAACACCATTCTTAGGTAGGTCGCTGCACTTCGAACGAAAGGTTCATTAATGAAAATAAAGCCACCTAGCCCTTTTCGATCGGCGCGTACTCCACGGTATGTAGACAGAACAGGCAATTCTGCGAAGTTCTACTCGCTCTTCTAAGCACGCTTTTGAACTATAGATGGGTAAGAGTCTACAATGTTGTCTCAATTCACCTGTGTTTCTAACTCTTTACACAACCCGAATAAATAATTTCGGCGATGGGTAAACCCGAAAAGGGAGTAAAACGTTCGGCGTATAGCATTTTGAAGGCATTCTCCATAAATTTACACCATGTCAACTAATTCACTATTCTTATACACGTGGGTCATTTTAACTTTCTAAAAATCTCGGTAGAAATCCACGTTAAAACTGGCCAATAGCATGTGGCATAAAGATTTGGACCTTCACTCGTATAAATTGTTGATTTACTATCAAGAACACTAGAAGAAACAAGGAAATGTCTTACGTGCTTCACGAAAAAATTGCTCATTCCTTCAGTCGCCATTAAAAGTCAGCAAGCATGTCCCGAGACCGATTTCTGGCCTTAAGACGTCATCAGTCGGGCTCGAGCTAAACATTAATATTTTTTTACAAAAAATAGTAATTTTTGTTTAAAAAACGTCCATTTTCCGTAGACCACCTTGTATTATGTTTATGGATTTTTTCAATAATTAAAGTATTTGGAAAGTTCTTGCGTATATTATCTAACAAACAATATTATGACATTGGACATTTGTATTCCAACGAGAAATGTATAACTAATAATACCTTTTTTAAAACGTTTTATCGTTACAGCTAAAAAACCCATATACAATATGCAATGTCTTGTGATTTTCTTTTCGAGTGATTATCTAATATAGCAAAAAAATGATAGTTAAAGCAATATCAGAAGACTATGCAGAAAACTTTCATAGACTTAATTTCCTTTTAATTAAGGAATTAGGCTTAATTGTATGTTAACACGTTCCAACCAAAAAAAACGAATATAATTGTTTGATGTCTGTCGAGAAAACTATACTTCATAATACAGCATTCATATCAGGATTACATTTCATGGTATCCAGATTGAAATTTGTCAAATGTAATGGATCAATTCTTCTTTTGGAACCTTTGGTGTGAAACACTAAACTTGAAGAGATTTACCACTAAACACCAAATCACTTTGTTAAAACTTCTCGACTCGCGGTCGATTAAATCATCTCCTGATGATGCTAACATGGTTAGCGAAACGTGCGTCGAGAAGTTTCAAAAAAGTGACTTGGTGTTTAGTGGTAAATCTCTTCAAGTTTAGTAATGTAATACTATGATTATACTGGTTATTCCTTGGTCCAAAAGTTGGTGTAAGGTCGGCGTGTCAGGAGTTTATAGTTTTAAGCTCACGAGAGTGACCTGGAGCTTGGTCCAAAAGAACTGCCTTGAAATCTAAATTATTTTTCATTAAATAAGTTCAGGGGCAAAACAATCTCGAAACCAGTCACAGAAAATGACACTTGTAACCCACGCTTTCTTGTTTAAACGTTAAAACACTGGTAGGTTGTTCTTGTTTTGATTTTTCGAAGTACGAGGAAGTGGCCCAATTAAACAATTTCCTGATGCATTAGAACAGAGCAGCAGTATAACACTATCTTTTGCTGCCTTAAAACCAGAGGCCAACTTTTCGCTTTCGAATATAAAAGTTTTGTTTGGTATTCTTTTTCAAAATAATATAGTTTCATCTGCATTAAACACTTCATCCACCAATCCACCATCAGCAATTAACTTTGAAAATTCTTCTGGATATGTTGTTGCTGCGGAAGCGTGTCCAATAATTTGGAGAATGTTATGCACACCTTGAACTTATTGAACCAACCTTCCGATGCTTGAAATCCTTCACCCGTATGTTCATCGCCAGGTTCTTTAAAATGTGCGTAAAGAGGCTTAGCTTTCTCACTGATTATAGCAGTTACAGTCTACAATCTATAATGTTAATGCAACTTTCATTGTTTCAATTGCTGGTTCGCGAATAATTTTTGCTGATAGTAAGGTTGAAGCTGTAGAATTCCTTATTTTGTCCTTTGGTATTTTGTGCTTGATGGATCAGTTGATTCATTCGATTAAAAAAACGCGATATGGATGCAAACCACTCGCTAAGGCGTAAACGGTCAAGCATTTCTATTTTTACCTTAAGCGGCAACGCCATTTTTTTCCGTCTAGGAACTAATTTTCCTTTGCTTTTACTGGACATATTTGTCAAAGAACTTTCGGACAAGCTGCGGTTTGTTTATAAATACTTTGATACTAGTTTATTTTGAAAGGCAACTGGTAAATAAATGCATACTATACCAAAGATTCGATATATATCATTAATTTTGGATCTGCGAATAAAGAAAGTTTCAACCGTGACTAGAAGTGGTTACGATATTTTAATCCGCGAATAACGGAACCGTGAATAAGGAGCTTTGACTGTACACGCTGTTATGGTCGAAAAATATTCAACTTCGATCAACCGTAAAAACAGTCATTCAACAGCAAGGCAAGGCAAAACCACACACTTCACATCTGGATACCTCAAACATTAATGAATTTGGACTTTGAACTTATCCATCCAGCATATAGTCCCGACTTCGCTCCGTCGGATTACCACTTGTTGGTACATGGTATCCAGGTATAACATTATTATACAGTGAATAACTAGGTACCTCTCAAAGGCAAATGTTACTGCTTTGTTATACCGTAGTAATAAGTAATACAACATAATACTTCAGAGAGTAGATACCATGTGTCATTTAATATTTCATGCCGATTTCATATTTTTTTAGATGAGATTATTGTGGCTACTACAAGACCCGAAACAATACTGGGTGACGTAGCTGTAGCCGTCAATCCAAAGGACACAAGGTTCGCTAAATTTATCGGAAAACAATTGTACCATCCTTTCAGAAATGATACCATTCCAGTTATTGCAGATGATTTTGTTGATCCAGAATTTGGAACAGGTTAATGCCATTAGAAATTGATTGTTTCGTAGAAATTTTGTTTTTACTTTGTTCTTATCCTTTTTAGGAGCTGTAAAAATTACCCCCAGCCATGATCCAGTAGACTTTGAGGTAGGAAAACGTCATAACCTGAAGTCGTTGCAGGTTATTAACGTACAAGGATGTTTGACTGATTTATGTAGAGAATTTGAAGGTTTGAAACGGTTTTCTGCCAGAGAAGTGATTATAGAGGAACTAATTAAGAGAGATCTTTATAGAGGGTGTGCTGACCATAATATGATTGTACCCATTTGCAGGTAAATGTTTTCTTTTACGTAAATTAAAGTGTCCATCGAAATGTTTTATTAAGTTGTTGCAAAAGTTTGTCTCGTTTTTGGCGCTAGATGGCATTACATCGCAAAACCGAAATGTTATCTACGTTTAAAACGCGTAAATTTTTAATGTTTAACAGAAGGACGGATTATGTGGCATAATAAATACCAGGTCTGTTCATAAAATCAAATTGTTCATATATTAGAAAGTATTTTTGAAATAAACAATTCTTCTATTGAAACTTTTAATGTGAAACACTAAACTCAAAGAGATTTACCATCAGACACTTGATTTTATTTATCAACGCACGTTTCGTTATCCATGTTACCATCATCAGGAGATGATTGAACCTGATTCTAAAACTAAATTGTTTTATTTATTTGGCAACCGTACCCAATGATACGTGAAAGATCATTAGTGAATCATGCGTTATATTAATTATTTAAAAATTTGACCGAATGGAATACCACTTTGGTCAAAAAGTTTCCGGAATTTATTCAGAAAATACAAAATACAAGTTTATTCATCAAAATTGATATTGTCCGCTTCAAGGTACTCCCCATAGACTGTAATGCCCTTATGCCAGCGCTTGATCCAATCCTCGAAATATTTTTATACTCGGCGTTGGGTATGGCCTTCAGAGCCGTCTTCGATTTTTCGACCTGCTCCTCTCGGCTTCTAAAACGCGTTCCACATAGTGGTTTTTTGACTCGATTGAACAGAAAGAAGTCGCAGGGAACCAAATCGGGTGGTTTCGGTGGCTGTTGGATGCTATTCATTCCGCCCTTAGTCAAAAAGTTGTTGGACAATGATGGCATACGACGGAGCGTTATCGTGGTGCAAAATCCACGAGTTGGTTGCTCATAAATCCTTTCTTTTTTGGCGAATTGTTTCAGTCAAACGTCTCATAACGCCCAAATAATACTTCTTGTCGAGCGTTTAACTTTCTAGAAGGATTTCATGATGCACAACACCGTTGTAGTCCATGAAAAGCGAGAGCAACTCCTTTTACGATTGAAAATGACGTGGTTTTTTCAGTCTTGGAGTAATAATGGAAATTATGTCTTTTACGATGTAAACTCGGTCGCTTTTTTGCATGAAATTCACGTCTTTCGGCATCAACTTTGCTGCAGCACGGCGGATACCCAAGTCATTAACTAAAATGTCTTGGACGGATCCATAAGCAATGCTCAAGTCCTCTGCTAGCTCTCTGATGGTTAATTTGCTGTTATTGACCACCATTTCTTTCACTTTATCGATGTTTTCGTCGGTTATCGATGTTGACGACCTGCCACTGTGTTCGTCATCATCGACAAACTCACGACCACTTCTGAAGCGTTCATCCCAATGATAAACGACTTTTTTCCTTAGAGTATCGTTGCCGAAACACTTTTCCAATATTTCCAAGATCCTCGCACCATTGAATCCATTTTTAACGTAAAATTTAATACAAACTCGTTGCAAACGCAATTTCATTTTTAAATTGTAAAATTCAAAAACACGCGCAGAGACAGATGTACTCAAGGCGGCGTAACTTTTACAAATGCCAGGATATGACGCTGAATTTTGGTGGCAACGTAGCAAAAAAATAGAACTCTGATCGGGTGATTGGGAGCGGCACACGGTGCTCATTCCGTAAACTTTTTGATCAAGGTGATAGCTCCTTTATTCGGGTTCATGGTTTTCTTACATTTCAAAATTTTTAATAAATAATGCTTTACTGCATTCAACTAGAATGGAAGAGGAAGCATTGGAACTTTTTTTTCTTGTAAAGGGCTCGGTGGTGCAGAAAAGGTTGGGTACCTCTGAACTAGAATATAGGTTATATTATCTCATCTCATAATATATAGTCCTCCTTTATGTATAACTTTATAGAATAACTTTAAGAATATACATCGGATTTAATTCATTCTTACTGTTAGGTTTATAATTGACTCTTCTCCATAACGTTTAGCGGTCTAAAAACGATCCGAGTACAAGTTTAAAACTTATTGTTGGAAATGCGAGAGTGCTTCAAGTTGCTCGACGTGCCCCACTAGTGGGGCTTGTTGAGCATGGGTATGGGGCTAGTTGAACAATGGCTAAAATGGAATTGATGACTGTATAAAATGATCTGAATACAAAATAATTGTAATCAACAAGCAAATATTTATTTATTATGATTATTACATACTCATATTGTTATTATATCTCTGGAAAAATTAAATTAAAATCAAACAAAATTAAATCTTTCCAATCTTTGGATTATTATTACACTTTTTATATGTAAAATTATATATTTAAGAATAACTATAACGAAAATAAATATTAAATTAAAGTAGTAACTAATTGTGAGATCAAGAATATTGTTAGATGATAAATAATTATTAATCATCTTAGTCTCTATCACAATTAATACAAACATATCGCTTTAAAGCCATCCTGTTAAAATTAAATTGTTTGGCTGCAGCATTTACACTCATTTTTTCCTCCTCTACAGCTTTTGCTGCATCACTCAATTGTTGAGTAGTAGGTAAACCTTTGGGGTTTTTCTTTTATATGTACGCATCCTAATATGTAATAATAATAATTAATATAATAACAATATAAATAATTTTAATTAGTAAACTTTGTATAAAATCATTACATGCACAAATTAATTGATGATTATTCATTTAGTAAAGAAAAATTTGATTTTCTACAATGAATATCTAGTGGGGCTAGTTGAACAAGCATTGAACGTGCGTTGCTCAACTGGCCACAGTTGAGGCAACAAAATAAAAATTAAGTTATAAAAAATCATAAGAGTTAAAATAAATATCCATCTATAATCGAAAGAACAATAATTAAGTAATCTTTAAATACTTACGTGGTCCTTATTAAGTGTTTTTATACGAGTATAGTAAAAAAATTATGACGACCTGTAATATTTTTTTTACGCCGAAAAACAAACAAAGCGTTCTCTAATTTTATCGGAGCGCCGGACAGCAATTGACAGTCGTACTATGTATTCCCCTCCCATAACCTCTTCTTTTCCCCACTTTTGTTGTAGGGTGCTTAGTTTTCGAGATATTTCCATGGCACAACTTGCCCCTATGATCAACTAGCCCCGCTCTACCCTACTTGATTGGACGGGTTTCGGTATGGCTTAATTTTAGTTATGGAAAATTGATACTCGACGCGGTACGGTTTTTTTCTGTTACATTATATCAAGTTAAATTAATGGCAGTAGATGGCAGTGATTTGGAAATAAAAAAAACGACATTATTTGACTACACCAAATACGAGGGTTGTTTTTTGCGCCATCTGACATATAGGGGAGCACGGGGAAATTGAAGCCTATTAAGGAAAATTGTTAATAAAAGTCACATTTGTTTCAATTATTATAACTTTTAATTAGGAACATAAATCTTGTTTATTTGAGTATCACATAATCAATCACACTTTATATAAACTATAGTTGTACATTTCGTTTTCCAAAGAAAGTTATTCGCTCTCATTACCCCATACTTCGGGAAATGAGATCCCATTTAACGTTTATATGTGAAATGTGAGCCATAGTTTTTAATCAGTCTCAAATATGAGGCTTAATATAATCAAATCAAGCAAATCTTAGTTGTTAATATAGAGAACTATTTGTAACATAAATAAAGAAATCAAATTATTAAACAAAAGAGGTCGGATGAAAGATCCTCTTTCCCATGATGTACCAGTCTAACGTGTTTTTGTCCTTTGAGATATATAATTTTCTCAGTTTCTTGGACAGTCATCACATCAGTCTCATCTACATTGCCAATCCATTTTGGTTCAAAGTTATGTTTCATCATCAGTTGGTCCAAATTATCAAAGAAACCTGATTGATCAAAACCTATTGATCTTCGTTGTTTTGCTTTCTGTTACTAAGATCTGGATGTTGCTGCAAAAAAACCAGACAGCCAATCTTTGCCAGCAGTTTTATTGACTTTATTAAATCTTTCTGCAAAATATCTTCTTTCAGCTTTGGTGTAACATGTTTTAGGAAATTGTTTTTACTTTTGTAAAACCATAAAATTTATTTTACATCGTACGAAGATGATCAGCCAGAACCATTTCTTACTTAAAAGTGAAAACAGGATGTCTTTCCAACTTTGGAGGATATTTACAACTGCCATCATTAGCTTGAGCTAAATTGTATTTTTTCTTCAAGGTGCTGTAAGGTATACCAATTTCCTGAGATACTGTGTACTCCGAACTGCCTTCTCTTCTAAAGGTTTTGATTCTATTTTCTAATGAATTTATAATCTAAGAAGCTTTTGGATGTCGATCTTTTGGTTATACGATCTCTTACGCGACATCTGAAACAGAAATAAAAACATCTAAACCTAAAAATCTACTAAAAATACATTATGAACTGTCGCAGGGTAATGGAAGTTATGGCGGGTAATGTGAGTCATGTAAACTCCCATTACTCGCAAACCACCATATTGAAAATTAATAACCCAAATATTTGATTCTACTTTCGATCACAATTTAACGAATGGCACTTCAAAGAAGACATATTTGGCTAATTACATATTAGCGTAAACATAATACAATAAGCATATATAGCTCATTCAGGGAAATAATGGTTGTAAGTCATCAAAATCTATGACACACTCATATTACAATGTTGCCACATCACCACCAAAATACCCTGACCGTGACTTTTGTATGATCGATAAAACTTTAAATGAAAAAGTAACACGAAAAGTTTTTTCCTGAAAAGTTTTAATCAAAAACCTGTTTCGAAACTTCTGCTTGTGAACATATTAATACATTTAATTATTCACTATCACTAAAACGACTTTCAGCATCTGAATCGCTGTTCATGTAAATTATTAGGGGATTAACTTCTTGTCTATCAAATGTTCTTTCGCGATTCGACCATCTTTCAGTATCTTCTTCTGTATGTCTGATGTATGTGGTTCATCCAGATCTGTGGTGTAACTGTTGATAAAGCTTCTTTCCACATATCCAAACAATTATCAATCGTTCTTCCATCTCGGCCTATATAAAGATTATAATAATTTTTGGCCACCCTCCATATCAATTCTATAGAATTGAATATGCAAAGATATAGGAGAAGACGTAACACTTTGTGGTCATACTATTCAGCCATATGATCTGCCACATATTTTTTTTAGGCTTGTTCCTAAAAAGAACATTATGAATCACAATCCTGTCCCTTTAGTTACTGCTTATCAAATAACGATTTGCAGCAGTTCAATTTTCATAGTAGTATTTCAAAAGTAGTAGTTCAACATAGTATTTTCAAAAGGAAGATTATGCTTCGTCAGCCATTCTGCAAGTTTTGGTTTGTTCATGCACTGGTTGAAGGTTTATCCATCAGTGTCTTGTGATATGGTGTATTATCCATGACAATAGCTGATAACTCCTCTAATATTTTCATCAGCTGGTTTTCAAACCAAAACAACAAGTTATCTCGATTTATTTCTCCATGATAATGATAACCTTTTGTTTTAGAAGAGAAGACTAATTCGGCCTCTGGAATTAAGCCATTCTTGTTCCCAGCATAAAGAACAATATATCTGCAATAACATGTTATTATTGACACGTCTTAAAACAAGTATTCCTGACAACATGACTAATGGCTCCTAAGTATTAGGTATAGCACTCACCTTTCCGTCAACTTTTGTAGTCTTTACACTCCTCTTGTTATCATCTTGCCATTCAAGGTCCCATTTGGAAATATCAATGTTTCATCCAAATAAACAATATCAAACAGAGATTTGTCTTTGATATTTTGATACATCTTCAAAAATTGGATTCGTTTAAAGGTAATATCTGGAAGTTCCATCAGGCCCCTACTTGGATTATCCTCTCCATTTGAAACCAGTTTCTTTTAGAAGTGTATGAAGAGAAATTTTACATCCATCAAAGGAGCTGCATATTCTTTAGTTTTTCATGATTATTTTCAAGATTAACTATTTCTTCTGAAATAGTTCAATAACATTTGATAAAAATACAGTATTACCATGTAAATCTACCCACTGTTTTTGTACATTTCATAGATTTGACTGCGAATTGAACCCACATCAAAATGATCTAGACTGGTTACTCCTTTTGGATGTAGACGCTTTTTCTTCGGTGATTTTAAGATTTCGTTGTTCTTTAACTTTTTTGACATTGCACTAACTGTACCAATACTAATATTGAGTGCAGCTGAAACTCGCTAAAAAAACTGCAATTAACCATGAGACCTACTAAGTTATTAATACATACCTCTCTTACAGCGTTTAATGGCAAAAGAGGAGCCCCATTATCTCGTTCCTGTTCAGAATAACTGATTAGTACGAGACAAGTTGCTTATACCGACTGCTTAACGGTTTTGCTACTTTTTGCAATCTTAATCGCAGATTTTTTACTACAGAACTCACAAAACCAGAAACTAAACCAGAAATAGCTAAAACAGCAAAGCATACAGTAAAAATCATTCAAAACGTTTGAAGGCACAACTCAAAAACGATCAGAACATGAAAGTGATAGATTCGACGAAGAAATAAGTGTTAGGCCGGCAACACTGTCCAAAACCACAAACCTAAATGTTATCTTGACAGGGAATTCACAGAATGTGATCCACCGGTTCACCGTATTGTTATCCTATTCTAATAGGATCAGAGGAAGAAGGAAATAGAGTGCTTCGAACTTTAAATGATTTTTTCTTTCTTATCGATTTAAATTGGCAATAGATTTCTCTAGATTGATGACGTGCAACCATTATTTCCCTGAATGAGCTATATCTTCATGCTTACCTGGAGACTGACAAACCGTAATTTTTTATAAGCGTCGAGCGAAAAATCAACAATTGACCCCTGTGACTCAACGCGAGGCACTGACGAATCGGGCGCAGTAGGCGCACTTTCCCGATGGTTGACGAACACTCCCGAGTGCCCAAACGCGTGCGAAAAAACATAGGTTGCGCCCAACCGCCATCGCTCTCATTACCCCAAGCTCCCCTATATCGTAAAGTTTCACACTGTTGACTTTATACGTATTCAGAGCGATTTGTCATGCGGACGTTATTTGTGTTGTTTAGTGAAAATTTTTGTGCGTAAATTTACTACGACTTTCGACGTGGATTATCTCAACAACATTGCATCGATCAACGCA